>PVKN010008498.1:0-25077 GCA_004027915.1 Capromys pilorides
GAGACAAAGGTCTTCTTACTAGAACTTATAAATAACTAAAAACCATTAGAGTCCCAAAATTCAAAAACCCAAGCCAGAAAAGGGCATCTGAGATGAACACACAATTCTCAGAGAAAGAAATTCAGCAAGTCTATAAGTGCGTGAATAAATGCTCCAAATCACTAGCCATCTGTGAAATGCAAATTAAAACAACACTTATATACCATCTCATCCCAGAAAGAACGGCTATCATAAAGAAATCAACCAACACGTGTTTGAGAGGCTGTGGGGAAGAGGGAACCCTTCTCCACTGATGTTGGGAATGAAAATTGGTGCAACCATTATTGAAAGTGGTGTGGAGGCTTCTTAAAAAACTAGAACTGGAAATCCCATTCAATCCAGCTATCTCTCTACTGGGAATTTTCCCAAAAGAACTGAAAACATCATACCATAGCGATATCTGTGCACCTATGCTTATAGCAGCCCAATTTGTAATAGCCAAATCTTGGAAACTACCAAAATGTCCATCATTTGAAGGGTGGTTGAAAAAGATGTGGTATTTTTATACAATGGAATATTACTTAGCTATAAATAATGATAAACTGGAAGACTTCATATATAGATAGATAGATTTTGAACATATACTCATAAGTGAAATAAACCAGACCTACATATGTAAATATCGTATAGTCTCCCTAGTGCAAGAAATCTGAAGAAGAAATAAAAATGGAAAGGCATAACACAGCTGAGTGGAAATCTAAGTCTTATGGATTGAACAACGAAGTGACTGAAAGCAGAAAAGAGAGGAAACATAGCAGGAGGAAAACTGTACACTTATGTACACAGGATGAATACCACATTGGTCCTAGAAACTTTCAAAAGGTTTTCCACATTGATGATAACTTGCAACACTGGAACTGTACTTGGAATGCGTGTTGTTCTGGTCTTTTAGATGTGTACTGCTTCCATTGTAAACTCAGTTACTGCTATACTCTCTTAAGTAAATGGTTGGTTAACAAAAAGTGTATTAAGTGAGAGTAAGAGACTAGGCAAAATGCCACACACTTAACAGGCTACGATTTTGTATATCCTTGGATTTCTAAATGTCTGCTTAAAAATGTGCAAATGCTTTTACCAAATTGTAAAGAGATTTATTAGAAAATCAATAATTGACAGAAAATACCAATTGCAAGATAAGCCTAGGATGTTTGATACTCAGAAAGACAGTGATGTTAAGCTCAATTACCTATGTTTTAGAGTATTAGTATTATGAAGCTTCTCTCCTGGAGGTTTGAGAATGTAAGTTAACAGACCAAAAATTGGAGGAAAGGAAGGATAGCCAGCATTTTGGCCCTAGCCCTTCAAGGTCAGTGAGGACTCAGGACATAAGAGAACCTGTGCTGTAGCATCCTATAACTCAGAGGTTTCCCAAATTTTCTGTTCAAGGAGATTAAGGGACCTCAGAGGAAAAGGATAAATGAGATATAGCGTGTCTAAGGAGAGTCACCTAGAGAGAGGACATTCTCTCAGGCTTTCACAGAGAGGAAACTGGTCAAGCAATGGATGTGACTCATCCCAATGGCTGACACTGGCAACAGTTCTACAAAGCACTGTACATGGTTCCAAAGTTAATACTGAGTGGATTTGACCCTGGAAGATACAAAAGATGAATGTTCTGTTATACAGGTCTGGCCTTAATTTGCCTTTGATCATCCAGCAGAAAAGCTTAATTATGAGGCATAGAATGCAGAGCTAGATTAGTATGATGAGCTGTAAGAAGCTTATACCAACAGCCTCCAACATTGCCAGTTTCACCAGCCACCCACTGCAATTATGAAATGTTGGACTATGTATACAACTACTCCCTCTTTGTACAAAGAGAAGAAATTATTTTTCATTTTCTTCCCCTACTAATATGGATTAGAAAATTTATCATATCTACACCCTGTGCTCTCTATAACTACTATGAGGACAACAATATTCAATGTATCAATTATTATGAATGCACCACTAATGTGTTTTGAAACTATCATGTTATTTCTTATTAAAAATAAAAAATTAAATTAAATAAAAAACACCTTACTGTAAATGTTCAACGTTCCAAAATTTCTATTATTCACTTGCCCATTCTCACCACTTTTAAACAATACCATAGCATTGTCTCAAGTGTATTATTAAGTAATGCCAATCACTGATCTGTTCACTTACATTTGCCTTTTATGGACACTTCATAAAAACCAGCAATATGTGTCATGTTGCAAGTTTTTTACTTAGCTTTATATTTTCTAATTTTATTTGAACTGTAGTAGTACTTCATGGGTAGTACTTCATTCTTTTATATTGCCTACTCACATTTTTTTTTGCCACATCTGAGAGCCACTTCTACTATTTTTACTTGCTTTTTAACTTTGAAAGCACTCACTTTTTTGAAAACTGCATTAAATAAAAACCTTGGCATAAGTACTACCAAGGAAAAATCAATACTGTTTTCAGTAATATGAGGTCACTCCAAAAATATAAAGAAGGAAAGGGAGGGAGGGAGAAAGAAATGGGTGAGGAAGAGGGGAAGAGAGAAGCAAGCAAAT
Source organism: Capromys pilorides (assembly GCA_004027915.1). Classification (NCBI taxonomy): domain Eukaryota; kingdom Metazoa; phylum Chordata; class Mammalia; order Rodentia; family Capromyidae; genus Capromys; species Capromys pilorides. The sequence goes on from PVKN010008498.1 coordinate 2,565, forward strand.
TAGACACTGTTGTGAGGGGTTGGGGAGATAGTTCAGGGGCACAAGTGCCTGCCTGGCAAGTACAAGGTCCTGAGTTCAATCCCTGGTTCGGGAAAAAAAAAAAAGACGACACTGTTGTGAGTTGGATTTCAATAAAAATATAAACAAACTTTAGTTGCTTAACTCTAGCAGGTTACTGGTGTCTAGAAGTCTAAGCCTAAGGCTTTCTTTCAACATGTTCAAAGTAGAGATTATCAAGTATTAAAGAGATGTTAAAGACCCATTTACACCAAACTGAGCATTGCTCATTGAAGTGCTCAGAATGACTGAAAGATAACTGAACAGGGAATATCTTTCTCTAGCAGTGAGTTTCCCATGTATTGCCCACCTGTTCACAACTTAAAATATATTTTCAGTGTCCTTGGAGGTCTGCTTCTTACCCACATTTTAGAGAATGATTTAGTCACTGTCTCCATTATTTTTCTCATTACCAAGACAAAATATCTAGCACATAAAATTAAGAGAGCAAAGGTTTATCATAGTTTACACTCTGTAGAGGTTTCAGTTCATTGTTGGCCAGCTTTATGGCATGTTGGCATGGAAGGGGGCACTGCAGAGGAGAAATCAATCATAGGAGGCAGAAGGCAGCAAAGCAGTGAAGTACGAAGGAAGCAGCTGAAGCAGGCTGTCTCTCTTCTATCCCATCCAAAGCTACCTACTCTTTGGGTGGCCCTACCAGCTCCCAGGGTGGGCCTTCCCATTATTCACACTGTAATTCAGATAACTCAGGAAATTCTTGGCAACCTGGCTACTTCTTTTATATTTCTTTTGTGTCATAGGTTCTAAATATGCCCACCCCAGTTGACCCTCTAGTAAAATATATCCCCATGACACTTAGTATAAAGTCCCAGTTCCCCCCAAGTTGATATTATTTATTTCCCAAGTGTGCCTCTCTAGTTCACACCCCTGAGGCTCTGTTCCCTAGAAATACTTGCTACCTTCTCTTGCAGATGGAGTCCACCCATCCCTCAAGACTTTCCCAGGCCTGTCCTCTGCAAACACAGGATTCATGCTTCCCCTGCTTCAAGCAATGTTGTGAATACACTGTGTGCACCAAAACCTTACTGAATCTCCAGCTCCATGAGGACAACAGCCTTTTCTTCCAACTCTTTCCAGTGCCTCTCCACATTCTCCAGGTACACCTGTTGTATGAATGACCTTGAAAAGAACCAGCAGACTGTCTAGGGTTTCCAAGTCTGAGAGACAATGGTAAATGCTCCTCCTTTTATAAACATCCTAGATCATTTCCTCACTTACATTTTAGTGGTGTTTGTTAATTTTGTCTTGACTTCCTTTTGAAACTGCCTCCCAACCTTGAAAATATCCCGGCAAGGTGATTTTGCAAGTGCACTCACAGTTCCCACACCTAAATTCAGGAACTGAGACAAAGTCTTCTGTCACCTCCCATTTCTCTCTAATTCATGGTTATGGCTAGCAGAAATAGTAAGCTTTGTGTCCCAGACTTTGTTCTTTCTAACTGTGGTTATCTTTGGGAAATGTGCAGAGGCTCTAAGGAAAGAAGTCAAGAATGCACCAAACTGAGAAGCCTCCTTCAAAGAACAGAAACCAAGGATCAGGGTCTATAGGCAGATGTTCAGCTACTTTCCACATCCCTGCCATCCAGCCAGTTCAGGGCTCACTCCTGTGATCACTCTATTTGTTTATTCCTGCAATATGACAATCTTTCTCTGCTGTGCTATTCCCTTCAAAACAAAGTGTATGCTATGGTACTGCTTATCATCAGAAAAGTCTCTCTATCAAGCTACTGTTCTACTCTTTGCTCTCCTTTCCTGAAAACACATAAACATGTCTCCACTCATGCCCTCCTGATTTCTTCCTCATCACTCTAGAAAGGCCACACTGTTGAGGTCAACAGTGATATCTAATGTGCTAAACCTCAGGCTAGATCTTGAGCCCTAATGTAATTCAGTTTAACTGCCCCAGTTCCTTGCTCCCTTCTTGAAGGGCTGCCTTTCCTTCTCCTCCACAGTCTACTCCTTGTTTATCATCCAACCTGCTCATTGAGTCTTCTCAGCATTCTTTTTTTTAAATGTATTTAGTACAGGGTCTGCAGGGTCTCACTACACAGATCAGATGCATAGTGATCCTCCTGTATTCAGCTTCCCAAGTGCTGGGATTACAGGCATGCACCACCACACCCAGTCTCAGTCACCATCTCAGTGCACCACAGGGGAGGGCCTGGCATGACACACAGTAGATCAAACCCCTGTCCCTGTGTCTGCCTAAACAGGTGCTTTAGATTGCTGAGCTATCTGACCAGTCCTTCTCAGCATTCTCAACTATCTCTCTTCTGTCTGTCCACTAAGGCTAAAGGTCCCACAGCTGTCCCTTAACGCATTCTCTGTTCTATCAACAAGACTCCCCAGCGCTTTCTCCCACCCCACAGCATTCAATGCTATCACTGTGGTGATGACGACTGCATTTTCATCTCCCATATTCTCATTCCATACCAAATTGACACTTAATATCTTTAACTTTACAGATACAAAAATAAATTCCTGACTCTAATCTGAGCGAAATCTGTTTTGGCTGAAATTCCACTGTCTCAGTAACTGGGACCTTCTTAGCTGTTCAGACAAAAAGAATTAAGTTTTGGAGCCACCCTTGACCTGTCCCTTTCCCTCACAATACACTTCTAAGCCTTGCGGAAAATCTTGTACCATTTCTCTGAAAATGTATTTGAAGTAAATCCACCCTCCTATTCCAATGCAAGGCTCCTTCCCCAAAGCCTCTTAACTGTGCTGTTGTAGACTCCAACCACCTGCCACCTATTCTATATAGGAAATCTAAGCCATCCAAAGCATAACTTTGATAAAGAATAGGTCTCCTGAAAACACTTGAACAAGTCTTCATCTCCTTCTGAATGCATAGTCCCAAGTCTTCAGAGTAGCTACACAACACTACTGCTGTAGGTCCCCTCAGTTCTCTGACATTGTTCCCCTCTTTGGCAAAGACATTTCATCTCTGTGCATGGAAAGGCATTCCTCCAGGTCTATGTGGGATTCACCTACCCCTCATCCCCTCTGGGTCTCTGCTCAAATACAGCTTTCTAAGAGAGGCTTTCCCCTGCCAGCACTAAGATAGGACCCCACTTTGGTCTCTAAGCATAATTTTTAGATCATCTACTACCTTGTTGTGGTTTGCATCTAAAATTCCCTCCCTGATTCATGTAGCAGCTCCATTATCAGCTGAGAGTGTTTTGGGTGATTTACAGACTCATGGCTGATCTATTTATGAGGCCTGATGTGGTTTGTGTCTAGTTGTCCCCTCAAAGCCTTGTGTAAGTCATGGGACGGATTTACTTCTAGAGTTTATGATTAACTCATGATCCACTGGGGTTATAGGGATGATTACTGCTGGGATTATGGGTCTGATAACTTCTGGGATTATGGATGTTAAGTTCTATACCCAGCCTGGGACAGATAGCTTGAATGCAACTTAAGGGGGACTCATTTCCTCTCTGTTGCCATTGTTGCTGCTACTCCTCCTTTGGCTCCTCTTGTTGTTTGCCACTGCCATGAAATGTTGCTCTCTGCCCTGTTCCCACTCAGCCTTGGAGCCAGCTAAGTATAGACTGAAACCTCCAGTAACTGTGAGCTAAATAAACCTTTTCTTCCTTCATTTTGGATGTCAGGTATTTGTTTCAGCAATAGAGAAGAGTAATTGAGACAAGGCCATAACTTAACGACAATATTGGAAACAGGACGTGAAGCCTGCTCAAAGGCAGGGAACATAACAGTATGATCTTGGCAATTGCATCTTGTTCCTGGCCCTTTCTTCTCTGCCTCTTTCTACTTCTTTCCTTTTGGCTCTGTGTCATGGCTCCCAAAAGCCCAGCAGCTTTGCACTTCATGTGCTTCCCCTGTGATGATTCAGCAGAGTGATTTGATTTCTGAAACTGTAAGCCAAACCAAACCTTTGTTCTTCTACATTGTTGTTCTCAGGTATTTCATTCTCAGGTATTCGCCCTGGCAGCAAATCAGTGACTGGCACATGCCCCCATGCGATGGTACTCATGTGCACATTTATATTTGCATATTGTGGTCCATCCCCTGTAGAGTGTAGGTTTCAGGAGAATAAAAATGTTTTTGGCTTAATAAACGAAATTCAGATAAAATTAGAATTTTGACTCTACCTCTTGCTGGTTATGTGGCCTTGGTCACATTCAGCTTTCTTTTTGAACCTTAATTTAATTATGAATGAGCATTATAGTATTTACTTTCAAGAAATGTGGCAAAGTTTATTGATAATATATACGAGTGTGTAACGCAGGTGTAATACTGGCAAATGAAGCACACAAAAATCGAAAAGAAGACTGGAGAGATAGCTTGATGGCATAAGTACCTGCCTGGCACGTGTAAGGTTCTGAGTTTGATTCCTGGTATAGAATGCAGTGCCACCCCAGAACCCTGGCACACTGTGCCAGCCCCCAGAATCAGGTGTGGTGGTGCACGCCTGTAATCCTGGAGCTGAGGAGGTTGACACAGGAGGATCACTAGGATTCCAAACTGCATAAAACTACCATGTACTAAATAAATAATTAATTTTTTAAAAAATCAAAAATACTATTATTATTTTGCTATCAGTAATGAAGGAGATGAAATCAATCATGAATTTAGACTCTGGAGTTCAATCATCCATTTACTTTTATTATAAGATTGTTGAAGACATCTCAATAGATCATATTTGTTAGATCATTTATTTAATAAATTAAAAAATAATTGCTGGGCATCTTTTGTATAGTGTACTAACTCTGATCTGACATTTTGAACAGTTGTGACCACAAGAGAGGGTTTTTATGGGATGACCTGAATCTCACAACCACATCGCATAAACAAAATAGGCCAGAACTTGGCTATCACCCATACCCAGCCCAGCTCCAGTCAGGCTGGCTGCATGCCACTACCACCATCACCACCCAGCGTCTGGAACAGGGTTGGTAATGAGTGATGGAGGAGACAGAAATACCTCCTAGAAAAGGAGGTTGGCATTTCTGGGACAGGGCTTCAAGGCTTTAGCAAGGAGAGCAGCAACGACACCTTTTCTTTCATCCAAGCACTGGCTGCTGATAGTTGCTTGCCCAGTTGCAATGGTCAGCACTTAAAGGCAGATCAGAGTGACCCACTCATGCTGGGCATGGCTTCAGGACATAGGGAGGCCCCCGGTGGGTTGAAGAATGAGCAGTGGACTGGGCATCACGAGCCCAGGTAATCAGGGCTGACATGGGTTCATGTGGCACTCAGACTCTCACCTGGGTAACAGCTGATTCAGGCTCCAGGTTCCAGAACTTGGCGACAGAGTCATTTTCTCCTCTTTCAGATATTCTTTCTCACTTATAAAAAAAAAGGTTATGCTATTCTGGATTATTGGTTAAATTAGTAAAAACAAGGTTATCTATGTGAAAGCACAAGTTGTCTGTGTGGGTGGCTGTCACATTGTGGCTGTACTTCTCTTTCAAACCACTTGCCTATAAAATGGTATCATAGTGCATGTTCTATCCTGAAGTTGCTGTGAGAAGCTATAGGAAAGGGCTCAATGAAAAGGACATACCTTAATTTAATTATGAATGAGCATTATAGTATTTACTTTCAAGAAATGTTGCAAAGTTTATTGATAATATATACGAGTGTGTAAAGCAGGTGTAATACTGGCAAATGAAGCACTCAAAAATCAAAAAGAAGACTGGAGAGATAGCTTGATGGCATAAGTAATTGTTACACCGATGTTAGTCACTTTCCTGTCAGTGGAGCAAAAGAGCTGACACTCACAATTTAGAAGAGTCAAGCTTTATTTTAGGTAACAGGTTCAGAGGCTGAAGTGCATGGCTATCTGGCCCAAAGGCAGAAACGAAATGGTGAAAGGGCCTGGTGGTGGCAAGCTGCTCAGCTCATGGTATGCAGACAGCAAGAGACGGTGGGTGATATGCTTTCCAAAACCATGGCACCAGTGAGCCATAGTATCTTATGTGCTGATTTCCTAGCAGCACATTCAATGGATTAGCCCACTGATTAGTTTAAAATCCCCAAGATCCAATTGCCTCTGAAAGCCTTACCTCTGAATACAAGATTTTGGGGGTGTTAGGTTTTTTTTCCAGTGGCAGCACAGTAAAGAGACAGGAAAGATAAAAGAGACTTTTATTGACTCTTAAAAAAAAAAAAGAGAGAATCGCAGGGAAGGTGAGGCAGATCCTCTGACCTGAGACAAAGAAAGCTGAGACTTTTATGGACTTTTGCTAGGGGTGGAGTTTGAGAGTCATTTTTACTTACGTGTAATGAGCTGATTGGGGTCTCTTCTGTGTATAGGGTAAAGGTGAGAAGAAACTGCATCCAGGACTGGGTTGGAGAAGAAGAGAGAATAGGTCATTGGGAAGATAAGCTGTTGTTTTAAGGGCCTCAGCCGTGATAGATGACCATCATAATAGTTTAGCAATTTATAGTAGGACCAGAACCTATCAGGGGGCACATTTTAAACCTAAACTATATCACTCTTTTAATGTCTCCAGGGTCCCAGGCTGAAAAGAGAACTTTTTCTTTCATATAACTACTATAAGACACATCACACCCTATTGTCATCGTGTATATTCTGCCCCATGGCAGGCAGCGGCCATGTCTGCATTTGCTCATCAATATCAGCCAAGCACTTGGCAATTAATAAATAGCTACAAAACAATACCTTGGGTATTTCTTTTTTGCCAGTCCTTTAAATGTTCAGAGGGCCACATAGAGTAACCTGATTCCATACCCTTACAAAAAGAGGCAGGCTAAATTACACAAGACTTAGTTGTGGTAGGGGTCTGTGCTTTGTGATGTCCCTTCCTCTACTTACAGCCTCACACTTATCTCTGGGTAACTCCTCTCTATAACAACATTCTTTGGATGGGGTCCCTTAAAAACTACGTAATCAGCATATATTCCTCCCAAGTACAATGATTGTTATAGAGATGGCCATGTGGCCCTTGGTAGACTACTGCGACCCTGAGACTTTTGCCTTCATACATTGGCTTGATGAAGCACTACCAACTGGAACAGTAAGAAGAGTAGGAAAAAAGGGAAGAAGGAGACTTAGTCACTCTTAATGGCATCATCACCATCTCTAAATGAGCTATTGCTCACTTAGAGCAATCAAAGAGTTGAAAATACATTCCTGTGCTTACGCTGCCTTTAATACCATTTCTATCACTTGCAACTGACAGGATGCTAATTCCTAGCTAGGATATATAGTGGTAAAGGGCACTGGAGGTGGCAGGAGCAATTGTGTCTGAGAGTACTCACAAATGTAGGCAACAATTGCCCATGAAAGGGCAAATAAAATTTTAACCAGGAAATTTCACTCTGACCATTTTTGTGCAAACTGGGCTCTATTCACTTTATATTTAGGTTTTAAATGCCCCACCTCTTCATTTGATACATACATATAGTACTAAGAAGAAAAGAGAGAGGTGAGGAAATGACAGCTTTCAGGGGAGCAATATCATTTTAAAAGTAAAATTGCTAAAGGTTAGTTGTACAGTCTGTTGAAAGAATATGCAAATTATATACAAACTGTATGCATATTTAAATTGCAAATCCCGTGGGACCTTCCTACACTGCCTTCCATACACCTGGGATGAGGCCCTGAGGGGGAAATCCTGATGAGAACTTTCAGTCAACAAGTATTTATTTAATAAGCTCTTACACTGCCTCTCAAGGTGTTCAGCCTACAAGACTGGGTCTGTGCCCTCCAGTAGTTGGCAAGTGAGCAGGGAGAAAGGAGGAATCATAAGAGACAATTAGTGCATAACAGACGACACGATGTAATTAAGTGCTGAATCCTGAGCTGTGGACTGGAAGCAATTGGTTGAAGTTGCCAGGAGGCCAATTTCAGCTCAATGCAAGGAGGAACTTTCTGGTAGATGGACTTATCTCTTAACAGTAGTACTCAGCCAGGTTGAAATAATAAGAACAATAAAAGGAGTCATGGAGTTAGGGATCAGTGGTATTAGCTGTGTTTGTATCCTGGCCCCTGTCAATTCACCATATGACTTAGGACAAGTGCTCATCTGCAAAATGGCCCTAAACAGCACCCACCTTGTACATTGAGCTTAAAAATCCAGTGGGTAAAGCAGGCAAAAGGTCTTGACAAATCACAGGAGTGGGACTGATATTAGGAATGAGTCAGTTGTTTCTGTGTTCACAGCCCAAACTCTGCATTTACAAGTTATGTCATCATAACTCTGTGAACATCAGTAAATAGTATCTATTATTCTTAGTATTACCCTTGCTGCTGTTGATATGCTATTTTCAGTCAAATTAAATTGCTACCAAGATTGCTGGAAAGATTCCCAGCACACCATCTGGTGTGGGTCAGTTACAAAATAATAAGTACATACATACAAAAGCATATATATGTACATATTTGTATGCATCCGCATCTCATTCAGGTCTATTTGTCTTCTGTCTTGTAGAAGATTCCCCCAAAGCATGTGAGTGACCCCAATTCTCTTATGATTGAGCTGTTTGCAAAATGATTACAACTAAAAAGCGCACTATCAGTTGCAACCCAGAATTGTCTCACCAGAATTCTACACTGAATAGCCAAGCAGATGAGTTTTTCAATGTATTTAAATATTTTTTTTATTTTTGAAAAGTAGCACACAGTATTTGAAGCATATTTGAGAATTTTTATAGATGTAAAATGAGATTACCCATAATTTCTTCACCTATCCAGGGATGAATCGCGTCGCTTCTAAAACTTACAGATAGATGTGCCACAGGAATCTGAGTGAGCTCAGCAGTGTCCAAGGTGTGACTCCAAAGTAGGAGTCCACAGCATCAGATCCGATTTTGAGTTAATGTTCCAGAACCACATGGGAAACAAGCAAAGAGATGCTGCCACTTGCCTGCCAGGACAACCAAAGTGAAACTAAAGCTTACATCAAGGAGCATCAAGGAGGTAGAGGAACTGGAGCTCCACGGTACTTGGGGGAATTAGAATGGGCACAATCACTGGGGAAAACCTTCAATATCTGTTAACAACAATCATATCCCTAGGGCCAAGTTCCTACTCCTAAGCACGATCATGCAGACTGAACTGTGTCTACCTTTCCATATCCCTAAAAAGTAGATGTTGAAGTCCTAATTCCCAGTACCTCATAACGTGACTATATATGCAGATATGCTGTTTTAAAGAGGCATGCTTATGGCTATACGAGATCATCAGCTTGGGTCTTAGTATAATATGACTGACACCTTTATAGGAAGAATATAGGAAGTCACAAACAGAAGTGAGCCCACTGAGGGCACCAGAAGAAGGTGACATCTACCAGCCAGAAAGAGCAGGCTCTGAGGCAAGCACTCCTGATGATCTATCTATCTCCTGAACTATGACAAAATATGTTTCTATCTTTTAACCTGCCTAGTTTGTAGTATGTAGCTATGGCAGCTCTGGAAAATTAATACAGTGGACAAGAGAAAGAAATGTCTATGTTCATTAAAAGACAGCAGTTTTGTTTGTAATAGTTTCAAACTGGAAACAGCCTGAATGTTCACTAATAAGGGATTTCATGGACAAAAAGTGAACTGTGATTATTGTCACATTAATGGGATACTATCATATTAATAGTATTCCCTACTTGCTGCAGACTGATCAGGCCTGCAATCTCCCAAATGAATGGATGGTAAAGGCTTAAATAAATGAGACAAATAAAATGATTTCAAGGGCCAGTGAGAAGCAAACTAAGTTCCTGCTTAAGCAAGTTCAGGGACTGGGGTTCAATCCCTGGTTCTACATGCCACACCAGCCATCTCCCCAGGTGAGCTGAGCTGGCCAAGTCGGGCATGGTGGCACATGCCTGTAATCCCAACACCGGGAGGCTTGAAGACAGGAGGATCACTATGAGTCTGAGCTACACAGTGAGGCCCTGTGCAAAATACAAAAACAACAACAAAAATGATTTCAGGGCTCAAGGAGAACTCAAACTTTCTCACAGATATTTTCTCAGGTTTAAGGCAATGAACTTCTCTGGGATGCCAATATTTATTAACTTTTCAAACAAAGGAGGGGGATATTAAACAAAATGCAGGAATTTGGGCAAGACTGGGGAATCTCTCTAAGAGCATCTCCAATAATACATTATGGTAATTTAGGAGAAGGATATTATCTGCAGGAAGGCCTTCACCACAGGAATGAGAAGGCTGCAACTATAGTCTCCTTTCAGTTAATTGGGGTTGGAGCCAACCACCCTCAGCTTTAGCCTTATCTTGTCCTTTGAGGTGTCCCAACTTCATAGGCCAATACAGGCCTCAGTGAGAACCAGTGATTGACTGAGATGCATTTACTATCAGGCCTTGGGCCTCAACCCCTATAATTTTTTTTAGAAGAGCGACTTAAATACAAAATGTATTTGAAAGATATAAAAAAAATTAATGTTTATTGGAAGTGTTAATGTTTAATTCTTGACCAATCTTACATACCTATGTCTATTAATCTAAACTGATTTGATGATGAAAATATGTAATACAACCATTGTTAAATTATTTCTTGTTTTGAAATTCTAGTACTATATGTACTCTTACTTGTTACTATTTTTCTACCTTTGTTTATGCTATTTTTACTCTTTAAAATAGAACTAAATCTATAAAAAAATAAAACCTTACAAGCAAACAGGAAAAGTGAGCTGGTTAACATTACATCCTGCTCAGAACCACTTCAGAGTGATCTCCATCAGAATACTATATAAAAATTAAAAAAATACTGATACCTGCAACACGATGGATAATTCTCATGGTCATTGTCACAAGAAGTAAATCAGACACAAGCAGCCACATATCACTTGTTTTCATCTGTAATATTTAGCTAACCCACATGCACAAAGTTGGAACAAGTCTTCCCTCTAGGAGGACAGGCCAAGAAGCCCACTAGAAATCAGATTTGTTATATTTATTGATTTGAATTTCAAATACACATTAAGGATATGTTTAAAAAGTAATAAAGCTGCCATTTTGTAGAGATTCCATTGGGAGTAGTGAAAGATTTTGGAAAAGTAGTGGTGATGGTTGTAGAACATTGTGATTATAATTAACGTCCTTGAATTTATATTTTTTTAAAAAGGAATAGAGCTGGTGAGACAGCTCAGCAGACTAAAGCACCTGCTTAGACAGGCTTAGGCAAAGCGCAGGGACTACAGTTCAATCCCTGGCACCACATGTTGCACCAGCCCCACCTCCAGGGCAGGCTGAGCCTGCCAGAGTCTTGGTGCAGTGGCAAATGCCTGTAATCCCAGCACTGGGGAGGCTGAAACCAGGAGGATTGCCATGAGTCCAAGCTGTGTAGTGAGACCCTGTAACAACCAAATACATTTTTAAGAAGTAATAAAGTAAAAGTATACATTTAGAATAAAAGAAGTATAAGTTTGAGCCACTTGTATGGAAATAAATACATCTGGAGTCCATAATACTAAGCAAAATAAGGCCGACACAGAAGGCTAAATGTCACATGAGTCCTCTCACAGGAGAAATCCAAAGTGTAAATAATTTAAAGAGCAAAATAAAAGTAGGAGGCTAGGAAATAGACAATAGACCTTGTGGAGGTGCAAAGGGGATGCTAAAAAGGACCAGTGTGTGATAGATATATACTCTAACTTTCCATCATGAATATATTTATTATGCATCACAAAAATCTGCTGATAAAATTTTAAGTGGTTAAAATGGCAAATGTTAGATTACATGTACTTTGCTATGATAAAACTAGTTCAATAAAGTGAAACTCATGGACTTCAGAAATGTTTCCTTTCCTGTATGTTGTACCTCTATACATAACTAGAAAAAGCAAGTGAGGGAACATGTCACGATGCTTAAGATGACACAGCTGTGATGTGCACATTTTTTTTCTCTACCTTTCTCCAGGAAAACTAATTCTCCACATAGTGTTGTGGCTTTGAACCCAAAACAAGCAGAGTTAGTTGACTTCATTATAGGTTTCTTTTCTCCAAGAATTCTTAATCTTATCTATTTTATTCTATTTTTTTTAAGTTCACTTAATCCTCTTCCCTGCTGATACAGATAAAGGTTGTGGAGCCCTCCTATGAATGAACATATTAGTGAACTCAAGGAAAACCAGGAGATTTGGAAGAAAGACTTCCCTTTCCAGTGCACCACCACTCCTCACAAAACTCATTTTTGGTTGGTTGGCTGGAGATGTTTATTAAAAACGCATAATTAACATGGCAGGTGCCTTTGTTCTATGCAAATAATAATAGCAGAGAAAGCAGCCTTATAATTAGTTGAGCTTTTTTGGAGTTCTGATGGTGCTAGTGCTGATGTAAAGTACAGAACACGATGCCTGATTGTGCTGAGTGTAGGGGTGACTCACATTGGGGGTTATGGAAAAGTACATTTGAATTTTTTTAAAAGAAGAAAGCAATTAACTCTTTAACAATACATGAGTGATTACACCTAGTTGTCCCTCCCAGAGCTTTATCCTAAGACCATTCCCCTGCCATATGTTACCCATTCTCACCTGGATAAGTAATACTTCATGTTCTTCACACTGTGACAATCTTCTTCTGCAGTTCAGACGATACAGTGGAGGAATGATTAAATAAGTCTAAGTTTCTCACTTAATGCCCTCATAAAAATAGGCAGAGTCCAGTACAGTAAAGTAATATTTCTCTCTTTTTTCTCAAGTAGTGTCTCTCAATGTGGTGAGGGATCCAGGAGCTCCCGATCCTGGTACCGTTCCCTGTGGATGACACATAGACAGTGACCTAAGTGTCTCTGAAGGTTACTCGCATTCCATTGCTATAACAGGCACTTAGCACAATCAAATTATAAAGAGAAAGAGTTGTCTTTGCCTCACCATCTTGGAGATTCTGGTCCATGATTCATTAGCCTTGTTTTGGGGTCTTCAGCAAAGCAGCACATCAAGGCCCGAGCACATGCAAAACCATGCACTTTGTAATCAAAAGAAGAGAGGAAGCAGTAGGTGCTCTTATTCCCATCAATGACATGGCCCCAAGACCTGAAGCCCTCCTGCTAGCCCTGCCTCTTACAGGCTCTACCACCTCTCACCAGCGCTGCAGGCTCTTGGGGAATACTCAGCATCCAGGCAATAGCCCTGATCCTCTGTCCATGATGTTCTGCCTGTGCCTGACATGCTGCTGGGACTCCTGAGCCCTTGTCCTGACCTACCCACCTCATATTTCCAGCCAAATCTTCTCTGACATTTATATATGTTTTTACCTGCAAAAGAGTCAGTTCACGCACACACATAAGACTCTGTTTTTCTTAGGCAATACCTAGAAGGAATTAGCTGCCAGAGTTTTATCCTAAGACCACTCCCATTCACTGGCTTGATGATACCTGAGCTGGTGTCTTGGTGATCCTCTAAGTCTTTCCTGAGCATTGCTATTTTTTATTTTCCCATGGCTGTCAGGATCTAAGGGTCTTGTCCATATTCAAGGCTCGGAAAAGGAAGGTAAGTTGCCATTTTCATCCCATCATCTTTCTCAGGAAAACAATTTTCAGTGCAAAGAGGCCAAGCAGGAAATGATTGACTTTCTAGACTCTAAAGTAAAAAGAAACAAGGGCTTGGGAAGGGGCAAGATCTATGAAACAGCTCATCAGCTAGTTAATCTCCATGCCATCTTGCAGGCTCTTACATGCAATGAAAATCCCATCTTCACTCTGAGAAGCACAGACTTGAGTTCTGGAGTCTCAAATTATCAGGACTTTCAAAGAACTTGAATCTATGTGTCTCCATACTCATTTTTAAATTATTTATTTATTTATTTGTCTATTTATTTACATATTTGGCACTATGTCTCACTATGCAGCTTGGAGCTAGTGATCCTCCTTTCTCAGCCTCCCCTGGGATTACAGGCATGCACCACCATGCCCATTTTCAGTGGCCAGCTGGCACACTGCGCCCAAGGTTCCAGAGCCGGCATGGCATGCAGTACCAGGGATCCCACCTGGGTCTTTGTGCTTTCTGGGCAGGTGCTTGGACTGCCAAACTATCTCCCAGGACCCATACTCATATTTTTGTTGATATTCATATGGGTCTTCAGAGAAGTACATGCTCAGATGGAATATGACATGCCAGAGATTTGGTGGGAGACATAGCTGTGAAACCTGAAAGGAAAAAAAACAAGAGCAGGAGGGTAGAGACCGCAGAGGATGATGAGTGAGGCTGTGCCTGCAGTTGTGTAGCAGCTCCGGCAGCTGCGCCCTTTGTGTTGCAGGGTCACATAGCCTGAGCTAAATGCTAAAATCATCCCTATTAGCCTTGCTGTAGATTTACTTGTTTCCTCCAAAGTTATGTTGCTTTCCTGGTCCTTAATGTCCACGAGTGTGACCTTTCTTAGAAGTAGAATCTTTGTAATTGTGATCAAGTCAAGAAGAGCGCGCACTGGATTAGCATATCCCCAACCCAATCACTGGTGTTCTTGCAAGAAGGGGAAATTTGTATGCAGAAGCGCACAGGAAGCAAAGGTTAAAGCGATGCAAGCCACTGAAATCCAGGCGTGCAACATGGAGCAGCATCTCACCTGAGCTTCTAAAAGGAAATGATTTTGTCAATACCTTGATTTCAGACTTCCAGCTGCCAGAGCTGTAAGAGAATAAATTTCCATTGTCTTTAGCCACTACACTTGTGATAATTTGTCATGGCCACTCCAGGAAACTGAGAGATCCCTGGCATACCCTCGTTTGTCCTGAACCTCACTTACTGTTCAGTAATATGAAACATCAGTTCAAATATGGTAACTGTGATTGTCCTACTGCGATAGACTGAGAGTCTAGATCCCAGTGTCTGTGCTGTTTTGGGAATTAGGGTAGGAGACCACAATGGCTGCGCATTATCAGGCTTCATTTGATGGATTTTCCTTGAAGCTTTCACATATAGTGTAATATTACGGGGATCTCTTGAGCTCAAGAACCCAAATGCTCAGAATGAGGCAAGATTTGGGATGAGCCCAGGCTTGAGGTTTGGTGGCTTAAATCTAAACCTGCCTTTAGGTGACAGGAGATTTGGGCAGTGTATTAGTCTTCTACTCAGGCTGCTGTGACAAAGTGCTACAGACAGGGTGGCCAACACAACACGCATTTGTTTTCTCACAGTTCTGGAAGCTATAAGATCTGGGTGCTGGTTCAGTTCCTTCTTAGGGGTATTGGCCTGAATCACAGACTTGTACTTTCATAAGATGTCCTCATTGTTTTCATTAAGGGGGTTCCCTAGGGGAAAAAATAGATAGAAAATGTATGTGCAATTATGCAAGGATATCTATTTGATAGGCTTACATGCTCAGAGGCTGGAGAGTCCACAGTGGTTGGCTGTGTTCTGAAATACCAGAAGATCTGGTTGTTGCTCAGCTCAAGAGGACAGAAGCTGCAGAACGAGGAGGATCAAGGTTACAGCACCAGTCCAAGGTCAAAGACCTGGAAGCTCTCTGGAGAGCTGCCAATGTCAGTTTGTGCTCAAAACATGAAGAAACTGGAGACCTAGAAACTGTTGTCCAAAACAGTTGGTAACTGTGATTGTGTTGCAGGGTCACATAGCCTGAGCTAAATGCTAAAATCATCCCTATTAGCCTTGCTGTAGATTTATTTGTTTCCTCCAAATTTATGTTGCTTTCCTGGTCCCTAATGTCCACGAGTGTGACCTTTCTTAGAAGTAGAATCTTTGTAATTGTGATCAAGTCAAGAAGAGTGTGCACTGGATTAGCATATCCCCAACTATGGCAGAAAAGGGGTCAGCCACCCAGGAAGCCTGAGCTCTTCCAGACTGGGAAGGCTGCCTCCTCCTTTCCTCTTTATTCATTCCAGGCTACAAGTTGATTGGCTGGTGCCACCTACAATCAGGGTGAGTCTTCCCCTCTCAGTTTGCTGACCTGTGCATCATTCATCCACAGACATGCCTGGAATTGTGCCTTATTAATCTGCTAAGCATTTAATTCATTCCAACTGACATTTCATGATTAATAATTACATCTCTTCCTTTTCTGGTAGAAACCAAACCTAAGAACTTAGTGCCCTGTTCATATGATGACCTCTCTTACTATTATCACATCCTCCTCAGAGGCCCTTTCTCCAAACACAAATGCATTACAGTTCAGACTTCAAAATATGAATTGGGGATGAAAATCTGAACACACAAAGCTTCAGGGGCAACCTGATTTCTCTGCATCTTAGCTTTTCTTGCCTATAAAATAGACATAACAACACTTTCTTGGAGAATACTGAGAAGATTTTGAAAGGAGCAGTTAATGTTAAAATTTTTTATTTAAACCAATTTTATATGCTTATATCTGGTAACCTGAGAAACTACTTTTAAAGACAACAATATACAAATAGAACAACCATTGCTGAATTCCTATTATCTTTTTTTGAAATTTTCTATTTCTAATGTTTAACTTATTTTTTAATCTCTTTAAAAGAAAAAAAAAGAATTGTGCAGTGGATTTGCTAAAGTTCCTGCCTCGTTATATATAGCCAAAACACAGATAGTTTTTATGATTATCAGCACTTTTTAAATGACAATAATTGAGGTATTAACCAGGTGTGGTGGTGCATGTCTATAATCCGAGAACTTGGGAGGCTGAGCCAGGAGGATCAATGTGAGTTTGAGACCAGCCTGAGCTACAAAAGTGAGCTTAAGGTCAGTCCAAACTGCATAGCAAGACCCTGTCTCAAAAAGACAGAGAGAGAGAGAGAGAGAGAGAGAGAGAGAGAGAGAGAGAGAGAGATTATTTAAACATTTTCTTTCTTCTTTGATTATTTCTATCTCTGACTTCTTTTGATTTATTTTTTTCTAAAAGTTCCATCCTTGTCTTCAATTTCTGAGCTTTCCAATTGGAAAATCAAGAGAGACCAGGGACAAAAGAGATTGAGGTTTATGTTTTTGGTTTTGGTGCGGAGCTCCAAACTCAGGGCTTCCAGCTTGCTAGGCAAGTGGTCTACTGTTGAGCTAAGTCGCCAGGCCCTATGGATAAAAGAGAGTAAGCAAAGTCTTCAAGAAGCGACTGAGAGGAAGCAAAGAATAAATTTTTAACATTGTATAAAAATGTGTGATTTCAAAACAATGATTTTTTCTTTCTAAATTGTGTGTGGAAGTGGTGTGACTGCCAGAACTGGACTTCTGGATGCCTTCCCTATTCTGCATTGTCTGTAGTAGACTCTTGCCACCCCCATTCCTCCAATGCACCTCACGGGAAGGGAGCACAGTAGGTGGAGAGGACATTTGGTGAAAGAAATGCAAAGTCAAGTTACAAAGAGCAGGCCAGTGTGACTGAACTAGAGAGAAAAAAGGATAATTTTTCAAGACAACCATAATGTAACTGAGCATTTTAAAGACCCCATATTCTTCTGGAAGCACATGGACAAAGGAGAGAACTTGAAAACCAGTCACAGCATCCTACAGGAGAGAGAGACTGGAAGCCACAGTGAGTATTTACCTGATGTAATTGTGATAACTATAATAAAGCCCAGTCCTCTCTCTCACTGAAGTTCTGTAGTAAACCTATAGCAAGCAATGCCTGTGCTCAGAACAAGACCTGTAGTTATCTCTGTACAGATGCCACCAAGAACAGCAAAGGACAGGAAATGTCAGAACTGAGCAATATGCAAAGGTAGTAGATCTCCAGCCCCAGAACTAGCTGAAGCTTTGTCTACATGAGGACAGCGACATGATTTTCTGTAATCTGGAGCAGACATGGAACACAAAGACAAACCTCAACGTGGGCATGTGGTAGAAAGGAAGAGAAGAGAGTAAGCATGACCGAGGCTTGTTTTGTACCTAGAACACCTAGTGGCCTCATTCCAGTAGCCTCCTACCCTCCACCCTGCTAGGAAAACTATTCCTCACACTCACAAGTCAACTGGAACTTAGAGGGCCTGAATGCTTTCACCATGAGGTAAAGTGGTCATGATCATGGCTTCCTCCTAGTGCAGTACTGAATCTCTGCTCTTAACCACAGTGCTAGGCAAGCACTTTCTCAAGGGTTCCATGACTGCAAGGGAACAGTGCCAATCTAATGATCAATGTAGAAGAATTAGGACTAACACATCATCTACACCAAGCTAGCTGTGAGTCATCTCAAGTAATCCAATAACTTGCATGGATGAAGACTAACTCAGAGAGGTCGAGTTCTTTGTCCAGGGTTACACATCTGATAGGCATGGGTTTTAGTCAATGCTATGCACTCTGACCAGGATGACACAAGGCAAAGTGTGTAACACTCTTGACAACCTCAAGTTGTTCTCTTATTGCATCTTAATGCCAAAGAGCACTGTAGCAATTAAGGCCTATGTCATTCCTGTCTCTTTTCTTCTCTTTCCATATCCAATTTGTCAGAACTTCCCCTTGACACTTCTTACAAAGTGTAAGAGAATCTAGTCACTTCTCACCACTGATAGTGCTCACACTGGCCCCAAACTCCTCTGTCTCTCATCTGATTGTCACATGTCCTCCCTGCTGATCCATCTGCTTCTATCCTTGCCCCACTCCCCTAATGCATGCAGTGATCAGAATGGTCCTGGTGGGATATAATCGGCCCATATCACTGATTTGCTCAAACCCCAGCTCAGTTGGGATGAATCCCAAATCCCCCCCAGTGACCCACAGAGCCCTAGTTGATCTGACTGCAAGCCCCTGTCCCAGCTCCCTCTAAACTCATCTTCCACCACCCCATGCCCCCATCATGTGTGTGTTTCACAGTCCTTAAGCATTCCCTTCCCTGGAATGCCCTCTCTCTCAATACTCTCAGGCTTCACTTTCTTGTCTCTTGAAGACACTACTTGACCATCATCCTATCAGAAAACCCTTCTTCCTCACTACAATGTGTGAAATAATCTACACCCCTCACCCCATCTTTGCTGTTCTGTTTTACTCCTCCCTCCAATTCATGCCATAGTCCATACCCACTCTGTTTTTAATTGTCTATTTCACCACACCGCAGTTAGGGAATGAGGGAACTCATGAGTTCCATGAAGGAATTGAAGGAAGTAGCTTTGTTCAGTTCCCTGCTTTGACCAAGTACCCAGGACGATGCCTGGATAAAAAGTTTTCTCTCTGTTGTGCAAGGAAGAGAATAGGAAATCTGTAAGTAGTGCACCTACTACGTGCCAGCACAGCACCTGCAAGGGGAGCTACAATTCAGGCAGACACAGACCTAATTTCTGGCTTTTCTACTTGCTAGCTGGGTAACCTGGGGAAATTACCTGCCTGCTCCAAGCCTCTGTTTCCAGAGCTCATCCATGCAGTACAGAGCACCCACCCGACAGAGTGTTCTGAGTTTGAGATGCAGGAGGGTTTCTAAGTAGCTGAGGCCTGGTAAAAGGCATTGTGCAGGTTCTCATCATATGACCTTCCTGAGTCAACAAGCCATGCCTGCTTCTTGAAGTACAATCAAGACTTCCAGTCTTTTTTCTTTTTCCCTTTTTCTCCTCCCACCCCCACCCCAGTGGAGATGAGATCGTGACATGCAGAGAATTTCTCCAGACAGAAACATTCTGGAGCTGGCCTAGATGACTGGTCCTCCCTGATGTCATTTTGATCTTTCATATCTAAGCTTTGACATGATACTATGTGCAGATTCTGGACAGAAGTCCGAGGGGCACCCACCAGCTCTTCCGTTTATCACTGACCCCATGCCTCAAAAGCCTGGAGCAATTCTGGAGACTGTTTTCTCTGATAAGAAACTGATCAGTGCTTTCAGCAAATAATCAGCCCTGACTGGCCAGGGGAAGACAGCAGCTATGAACGGTTTTGTTGGAACTCAGACAAATGGGAAGATATTGGGCAAATGTTTCTCTGAGTAAGTTCTTGGGAATTAGCATAGATTCATTTACTTCTCAGGTAGATCTCTGTAGTCAGCTCTTACATCAGACCAAAAACCCGAGCTTATATTTGTCACTTTCATAGAGGACATATTTTACCTATTCTGATTTTGCTTTACTTGTTCATTAAAATCACTATTACCTGAACAAAAAGGCAAATTACAGAACACTTCATATCCTATAATTCCATTTACATAAATCATATAGGCGTGTGTTTCTTTAAACACCAGAGAGGTGTAGGAAAGATGCTCTTTACAGTATTGAAAGTGATTAATTACTTAGCGCTGATGGGAATTTAGATGAGTTGAGGCTCTTGTTGTCTTCTTATTCTTGCCGCTGTGACTTGAGGCTCCTAAACTTTCATCTAATCATCTGTATGATAGAAACATAAAAAAAAAAATCCATGATTACTTCCAGAGTAAAGTCTTTTTCCTGAGCCTCATGAAAGCAATCAGGCAAGGCAGGCCTGGTGTGCTTGTTCTTCACCGCTTGTGGAGTGGCTCACATCTTTAACTATGGGTCACCACTTAGGAAGCTAGCTGGGAGTCTGAGTAGGTTGTTGGGCTGGTTAACAAATAGAAGTGGAATTTATGTGAACACCTGTCCTTGCCGCTTGAAAGATCTAAGCTGATATGCAGGTGGGCAGAGGATATGTCTGCCTCAGTTGAGGAGATATGTCTGGGAATCTATTAATTATTAGTGCTCTAACATCCTTAGCATGTGGGGCTGGGGAGATAGCTCTGTGGCACAAATGCCTGTCTGGCAAGCGCAAGGTTGTGAGTTTGAACCCCGGTCCCACCAAAAAAAAAAATACTTGGCATGTAAGAAAAAGGGCAGAGTAGAGGGCATAGAAATTCTGTGGGGCTGAAGAGATAGCTCAGTGGTCTAAGTGCCTCCTGGAAAGCAAAAGGACCCAGGTTCAATCTCTGGTACTGCATGCTGTGCCAGCCCTACACTGAGGCAGCCACTGAAACTGGGCATGGTGGTGCATGCCTATAATCCCAGCACTGGGGAGGCTGAAATAGGAGGGTTACTACAACGCTGAGCTGCATAGCAAGGCCTTGTGCCAGAGAGAGAGAGAGAGAGAGAGAGAGAGAGAGAGAGAGAGAGAGAGAGAGAGAGAGAGAGAAAGAAAAGAAACAGGTCTTGTTTTAACTTGCTCTTAACCACCCAGAAGAAAAGTTTAACCACGAGGCATAAAATGTAAAGCTAGATTAGTGTACTGAGCTGTAAAAGGCTTAAATCAATAGTTTCCATCACTGCCAGCTTTGCCAATGACCCACTGCGATTATGGAACACTGGATTAATATACAACTACTTTCTCTTAGTTCAATCAGAAGAAATTTTTTTGTACCAATAATGATTAGAAAAGTTATCACGTCTATACCTGTGCTCTGTATAACTGCTATGAGGACAACAATACGCATTGTATCAAATACTGGAAATGTACTACTAACACATTTTGAAGCTGTCACATTGTTTTTTCTTATTAAATGCAATAAAAAAAGGTGAAAAAAAGAGCAAAATAAAAAAAGAAAAGAGAAAAAAAGTAATTCTGATCACTTCCACTCTAACCTGAAGCTTCCCACATGGATAAGGACACAGGCAGGTGACCTTCCCTCATCCTTCTTTATTAACTACAGTCTGTAAAGTGTCTGCTGCAGGGAGCAAGTGAGCCAAAATCTAAGTATGATCCAGAAAACATCCCTGCTTTAGTGGAGCTCATGGTTAAGTAAAGACAGGAAGCAGAGTATCACAACCCTTTGGGGAAGTAATCTAAGGAGGATTATGCTGAATAGAATATGAGGTAGATGCCTGAAGAGTTTAAATCAGGAGTTAGGGTTTCATGAGTGAAGAATGATTTTTTTTTTAATTTTTAAAGAATTGTGATCATACACAATTAGGTGTAGCAGAGCTCTTCAGTACTCCATGAAGCCTAAAATACTCTTTGACCTGTAACAAAAGTTTACTTATTCCTGTGAAGGCGGAGAAGGAAATAAGAACGTGAATGCATGGACAGGATGTGACAATTTCAATGTTGTATCCTTAGGCAGACTGATGTATGGACAGACAGATAAATGAACAGATGGACGGACTGATTTGACACACTGATTTAATATTGTTTTCAGTGATAGGAATTAAACTTTCAGGGGTTCACAGATGCTAAGAAGTACTCTGCTACTGAGCTAAATCCCAAGTCCTTTCTATTCTTTGAGAAATAGTGTCACTAAGTTGTCCAAGCTGGCTTTATTTACATTTAATTTTGAAATAATTACAGAGCATAGAGTCCTATAAACCCTCGACCCTGCTTCCCCAAATGGTGATAGTTTATAACTTACATAACCAAGATATTCGCCTTGGCACTGTTGGCGGTGTTAACCAGAGTACAGACCTTGAGTTTGTCTGCACTTGTTATTTGTTATGGTATAGATCTAAAACATTCCCTAACCATCTCCCACTCAAAGGGCTTTGGATGGTGATTGGGTTATAGGGCTTCTACACTCATCAGTGATAGATCTATTGTTAAGTTTCCAGCTGCAAGTGCTATTAGGAAGTGGGGCCTGCTGGGAAGAGGTGTGGCACTGTGGCTGTGACCTGAAGGAAGGTCCTGTCTCCTCCTCCTTCCTGCCTCTCCCTCCCTC
>PVKN010008499.1:0-25076 GCA_004027915.1 Capromys pilorides
AAAAATAAGAATATTTGTCCACACAAGAACTTGTTCATGAATATTTATAGCATCATTACTCATAATATCCTAGAAGTGAAAACAATCTAAATGTCTATCCAATAACAAATGAATAAACACAACGTAGTACATCCATACAATAGAAAATTATTTAGCAATAAAAGGAAATAAAATGCTGATAAATGCTATACTATGGATGAGTTGTGAAACACTATGTTGAGCCAAAGGAGCCTGTCATAAAAGATCATGTTTTATGATTCTGCTGATATTAAATGTCCACAACATACAAATCTATAAAGCAGAAAATAGATTTGTAAGTTTTAAGACTGGAGAGATTGATTGGACATTAATGGGGTATGACTGCTACAGGGTTTCTTTTGTGGGGTGATGAAGATGTTAAATATCACTTGTGGAATTAAATGATGGTTATGTACTACAAATATACTAAAAACCACTGACAAAAAGGCAGAGTGATACCTACCTACAGACCCAACTTTTCAAGAGACTTGGGCAGGAAAATCACTTGGGCCCAAGTGTTCCAGGACAGCCTTGGCAACAGAAGACCTCATCTCAAAAAAGTGAAAAAAAAAAAATGTACAATTTACATGAGTGAATTATAACTCTATTATACAATAGGAAGAAAAACCCCAATCAAACAGACACAGAAATTGTTAACTTCACTAATATTTAAAAATGCAAACGAAACCCCAAGGTACTATTTTCACCTACCAAATAACTTGGCAAACAATTTAGTAAGATTACAGAGCAAAACCACTCATCTCCTGCACTGCCAATGCTCAAAGATACCAGGAAGATCTATAGAAAGCACCTGGCTGTGGTGACAAGAATGGCAAAACTATTTGACCTTCTGGGAATTGACCCTTAGGAAATATTGTAAAGTAAGGAGAAAAGCTCACTGAGGGAAGTGGGCATGACCACGTATTTACAAGTCAGACGCAACAATAAGTTAATTATATTACAGAAAGCATCTCTTTGATATACTGTCCATCCATGCAAACCATGCCTAGTTTGGTGTTAAATGAAAAAAGACAGATGCAAAACCTTCTAATGCTATTAATTTAGAAGGCAAAGACTAACAAGAAATATACAAAAATAACAATAAGCGTCTGCTCTTTCCTGGTTACCACACTTCTGACTCAGTTGTAAGAATGCTGTCACCTTTTATTCCAGTCAGTCAGGTGTTAGGCCCCAAGTCAGAGATACTGGAGCAGAGACACAGGCAGCCTCTGGACAGGTCAATACTGGACAGTACTGGAAGTACTGGTTCAGCTTTAGCTGCAGTGAAAAGGTATCTCACATTTTAGAGCTACAAAGAATACCACTAGGACCTCTAGCCTCACACCCTGCCTTTCTCAGCAGAGCACCAACTGCTAGGACATTTGGTTTGATTTCGAGACACACAGCGCCCTTAATCTAATCCAGCTCTGGATCCTACCCTCAAAGCAATGTCACCACAAGTTCTGCCTGCAAGAAGAGAGCAGAAACTCAAATGTGCCTGTGCTGCCTACAAGCAGTGAGCTCATGAGGAGCAGTGGAAGCCTGGGCCGGACCCTGCAATACATGGGGACCATGGGTTTCTTCTCAGAAGTTAATCGCCAAAACAGCCAATAAAAAAGTCACCGATGAGGTCCGGTAAGATAGCTCAGTGGACTAAGCACCTACTTAGGCAAGCCCAGGGTCCAGGGTTCAATCCCTGGCACCACATGCTGCAGCAGCCCCACACCCGGGTGTGCTGAGCTGGCCACTGAATCTGGGCATGGTGGTGCACACCTGTAATCCTTGCACTGGCAAGGCTGAAAACAGGAGGATCTCTATGAGTCCAACCCATGTAGTGAGACCCTGTACAAAATACAAAGTCACGGATGCCCCACAATTGAACATGAACTTCCTTTCTAAAATAGGGTGTAAAGAAATGAACTGTCAGCAGAAGGTAAAGTTCCACCCTGGCACTGCTCCTGCTCAGGGAAGCCATAACCAGCTGGGTGGCTGATGCGTGCAAAGGACAGAGACAGGGTAATTTCATTTGCCAAAAGCAGGGCTCAGGCTGTGATATCCAAGGATGAAGTCATCTTTATTCCTATCACTGCAGTGCAAGTTCCTTGCGGTGCAGAAAATTTTATTTACTATTGGCATAATGCCACTATCTGGAGATAAGCTAATCAAGGCCACCCTCTGCCACTGCTAATTCTATCTGCTCTGATTTGATTTCTTTGATTAAATTATTTTATGTACACAATATTAGGGTTATATTTTATTCCCCTTCAGAAAACAAACTATCAGAGAAGATTATTGGTCAATGTCTCTGCAGCCTAATATAATAAGGACAATACTAAGCAAACATTTAAAGCACAGAGCTTTCACTTCCTCCATCTCCTCTGGCCCTAATTCCGCACTAGACAAGCGGAAGGGCCATGCAGTGAAAGCTCCTAGCACCCTGCTTGGTACACAGTGCTTCTCAGTAAATGCTGGTTCTCTGCCCTTTGAAATTAGATAAGTCAGACAGAATTTCCACAAAGATGGAAAGCTGAAGCAGCCATGAAGAAATCAATTAGGAGTGACCAGAAGACGCTGCACAGCCTCCTGCTGAGAAAACCCAGGTCACAGTCCTCACCCCATTCCCTGCCTTCCTTTCTTCTCTCCTGTCCTCTGGGGACCCTCAGGCACAGTCACAGCATGCGAATGTACCAGCTCTTCAAGTCTACAGTAAAAAATGGCCTCCAATAAAACTACACTGCAACAAATGGGAAAGAAACAAAATGGAAAAAGTAAAGAAGTTGAAGAAGCAGAACTTGAAGGGTTTGTGGTAGAAAAAGTACTGGACCAACGTGGAGTGAATGGGAAGATGCAGTATTCTCTGAAGTGGAAGGGATTTACAGATGCTGACAACACATGGGAACCTGAAGAAAATTTAGATTGTCCAGAGTTAATTGAAGCATTTCTTAATTTGCAAAAAGCTGGTAAAGAAAAATATGGTACAAAAGGGAAATCGTTATCTGACAGTGAATTTGATGACAGCAAGTCAAAGAAAAAAAAGAAATGCTGCTGGCAAACCAGGTTTTGCTAGAGCTCTTGATACTGAACAAGTAATTGGTGCTACAGATAGCAGCGGAGAACTGATGTTTCTCATGAAACTGGCAAGATTCAGATGAGGCTGACTCGGTGCTGGCAAAAGAGGCAAATATGAAATGTTCTAAAGTTGGAACTGCTTTTTATGAAGACAGTCT
Organism: Capromys pilorides; assembly: GCA_004027915.1. NCBI lineage: Eukaryota > Metazoa > Chordata > Mammalia > Rodentia > Capromyidae > Capromys > Capromys pilorides. Next base: position 3,246 of record PVKN010008499.1, read on the forward strand.
AACATATAAAATATGGGTCTTGGTTTTGATTTACTAGTGTGGAAAAAAATATTCTAATGAAAATCAAGCTTAATATGTCAGTTTCAGAAGTAGTATTTGGGGCAGTTGTTGGGTTTTATTTGTTTTGCATCTACAGCATTGGTTACTTTGAATAAATAAATAAAGCTTTTGTAGGTGCTTCCTTTATCAAAAAAAAAAAAAAAGTGTCCTGAAATCTAGAACTTGCAAATAGGGAGTCCAGGTACAATGTTGTTCTAGGAGCTTCAGCACAAGAAAAACAAGCCAAATTCTAAAAACATTGCTTCCTAAACATCCCCTAAAATTCTTTTAACATTCCTCCTAAAGCAGCAGGTATGTGATACTGCAGATTTTATCTGTCTGAAATTTTGAAAGGCTGACAAAGATTGCCCAGGTGACCCAAGAACAGACAAAGAAACAAAGCTAACACCCCCAGTGTCCTAACAATGTACCAGGAGTGCACGAGCAGAGTACTCTACTGTACAGATAGGACCCCGAGGCGCTAGAGAGGCTAGGTGCCCTGAGTTCCACTGCCAAGGGGTGGCCAGGTCAGGAAGTATTCCAGGGCTAAGTGCCAGGACTGTGCTGCTCAGCTGCCTGTCACAGCAGGATCAGCTGCCTCAGTGGGAAGCTAAAGCCAGCCTCCTTTCTGAACAGCTATGGCCTTGAGGGAGCCAACACCTGGAACACAGCTGAGCACACACTGTAGAGAAGCTCACGGAATGGCACCACCTTGGAAACCTGATGCCATGCTCCAGATGTGAGAAACCATTAGTCATACCACTCTAGAATGTCCTTAAATTAAGTACCACTCAAATTATATTCTTGCTAATGAATGAACTGAAGAGCAAACTCTAAATGCCAAAGGTCCTCCTAGACAGTGGTTTCTTCACTACAGAAGGGGCAAAGGGCGGGGAAAACAACAACAATGTAGACAACCATGGCAACAGTGTGTTGGATTTTCTACTCCTGGGCCTGCTTAGACAGCAAAGCACTATTTGCCTAGGCTTTCCTTCCTAGGCTTTTACTTCTTTCAGATTCTGTTTCTTTAATGTGTGTGTCTATTTTCAATTCAGCATACTCCCTACTACATTCAAAACTTAAGTCAATTAAATTAAAAAATGTTTTTAAAAAATGTCTGCCAGGCATCTTCAGCATAGCCCACAACTCCCTTTTCTATACAAATCCAAGCCACTGGTCACTTAACGAGGTCATTTTCCCCCAACCTTTGGATTGACAATTTCTTGAGTGTCCATTATTGTCAAAACAGATGTTCGGCTCATTCAGTTTCACTGTTGACAGCTCAGGGGGCTGAAATCTGGGGCAAGCCAAAGTGGTTTCCATAAAAGAAACTCCTACTGAAAAATCAGAGCTCAAAGTAGATAGCAGGGGCCTGGAAGTTCTAAGCTTTAACCCAGGCCCAGGAAGCTGCTCCTCACAGCACCAAGTGACCGCCGAGGCCCCACCAGCCCCAGGCTTCTGCACACAGGGGGACGATGCAGTCCAGCGTTCCTCTGCAGTGCCTTGGTAGAACTCACTGAGTGAGCTCTGAAGGAAGCGTTAGGAAAAGGTGACATCTTCCTAGTGGCTTTGGCCTGACTTCCTGTGTGCCTCCGGATGGGCCCCAACTTTCTCTTCAAAATATAATTCCTATGATCACTGTGTCCCCAAACCAAAAATCCAGGTCTTTTTGAAAGTTGGGCTGAAGAGCCCAGCAGTGAGGGGGGAATTAAGAATAAAGGCAACAGGAAGTACGGCCAGCCCTGCCAATTCCTGCATTGCTGAAGACACACAGAACAGATGAGCCTCCCTTCTCCCAGTCAGGCAAAGGCAGCTCCAACATAACTGGACAACTGCAGTGTAAGCTATAAAATAAGGGTCCCTCCATGCCCAGGACTGCGTGGTCAACAAGAACAGCTCAGCTGGGTTAAACAGGTTTCTCTACCACAAGCTCTGACCATAGCAGCCAGTCAAGAGACAGTGTGTGGATGTTGCAAGCAGCCTGTTTCCCTACAGACATATCCTAAATTCTGAATAACAAGAAAAACTCCTTTGTAGAAACCTTCTGACAACAACAATTTGGTACAACAGCCAGAACAGTCTCCTGAATTCCCAGCCACCATGACTTCCAACCCACTCTGGTGAACGGTGGGTCAAAAGCTACTCCCATCACGCCCTGCGACTCCATATGCTCTGTGAGGCTCGCTCTACCCACTCTCCCTGCTCCTCAGAGACAATTCTGGTCCTCATGAGACATACTTGCATGTTACAAAACGACTTTTTAAAACAGTTACTTCCAATTGGCACACATGTAAAATAACAAATGCTAGCAAGACTTACTCCCACTCTAATCATTACAGAAACATTCAGAAAATTGACAGAAACCAAGTCTGATCATTTGGAAACTCCAACAACACTTCTGATCACATCAAACATTGAATAAATACGATGCACATTTCTGAGGCTGAGAGGGTCAAGGTCAGTGTCCAGTCTTGGTTACAACTCCAGGAAACTCTACTGTGGTGGGACTGCTAGGAACAACTTATTAAAAATAAGTGATATCTACCAAGGAGCCAATATGCTCTGAAATGTAGGCTAAATACTTGTATCCACATGAGCTTATATAATCCCAGGAACTATATGAAGCAGGAACTAGTTTTTTGTTTTGTTTTGTTTTTTTTAATGCATGTAGGACAGGAGATACAGGATCTACAGGGTCTCACTACCATAGTGATTCTCCTGTTTTCAGTCTTCCAAGTGCTGGGATTACAGGCTGCCTACCATCGTCCTCTCAGCAAACCCTGGGGGTGGGGCCAGCACAGCATGAACCCTGGCTGCTGCACTCTGGGAACTGTTATTATACACTTTTGAAGGTGGCAACATCAGAGCACATGGTGAAGAAATTTAGTCAAGAGAATCAAAGACAAGTGTCCTTCTACACAGGAAGCTGCCCCATCAACTTCCAGCCTCCTCTGCACAGAGCTCACTTGTTCTCTGCTCAGTGGCCTTCTTGTCAGGTGCTGGTTTCCATTCCGCACATACCAGAGAACCACTGGCTGCTAGAGAAGGCCACCCAAATGGCCTCAGAGACACACAACCTGCTCCAAGCAGGAAGGTTGAAGTCCCCAGTAGAAACTGCTACACCCGCCAAGGTAAAGCCTCCCAAGCCTGGAGGAGCAGTTGTGCCCACCCAGACCACATGAAGATAAAGGCTGCCAACCCATTCCACTCAGTAGAGCAGAGATGATTCACCCACCGCTTCAGTGTGCCACAGGCAGAAAGAGCTGCCCACTGTCATTTTTGCTCAGAGGATCTTTACATACCTGGCACACGCTGAATGACCTACTTTATTTTTACAAGGTACCACTGTTACCGCCATCTTCTCCACAGCATTCAGGAATAAGTAAGCTCTATAGCCTGAGGCAGACAAGTCACAGGCTTTCCAGCGCCTGACTGCAGTGGTCTATAATCCAATTTGGAAGCAAAACAATCAGATGGAATAAATGCGCAGTTCTCACTTACCTTTTCTATCTCTTGGAGGTACAAGAGTGCGATGTCCCCTGCTTTTTCATAACAGGTGATGACATCCTGTTCCCGGTCCATGTGAAGATTACTGGTAGAAGATGAAATAGGTAGCTTCTCTAAACAAAGTCCTTAAAAGAAAAAAAAAGAAAAGAAAAGAAGCAAACATACAAAAATTGGCTAATTCATTTTTCATGGAGCTTAAGTTTTAAATATTGCCCTATAAGGCCACAGTGATCATCACGTATCACAGGCTATTCACAACGCTGATTCCCTGCCCTCCATCCTCTGTCCTTAAGGACCAAGTGGGACAACAAAATGGAGCACCAAAAGAATTATCTGCAACTTAAAGAAGAGGCCATTGACAACACAGATTCTTTTGACTTTTAAGTCCAGGTTGAGATCTTGGCCATGCACCTCATTGCAAATTCATTCAGATCAAAGAGAGTTGGTACTTAATTTGATGGGTCAACTTCACCAAGCCACTGGGTACCCTGGCACTTGGGCAATAATTCTGTGTGTTTATGATGGCATTTCTGGCTGAGACTGACACTGGAACTGGTAGACAGAGTACACAGTTCACCCTCCCTAATGTGGGTCTCATTCAAGCAATAGAAGAGCTGAAGAAAGATGGAACCCAGCCACCTCGCTGGACAGAGCTGGGCTGAGGTCTTTTCCTGCCTTTGCCCTTGAATTCAATTTCTGGCTCCTCTTAGACCCTCAGCCTGCAGCTTTTGGACCAGAACTTACACTACTGGGTCTCCTGGTTTTCAGGCCTCCAGACTCAAAGTGAAACTGTATCACTATCCTTCCTGGATCTCTATTTGCCTAATGCAGGATTTACCTTGGACCACTCCTGTAATCTATAAAGAACCCTGAATAATATAGAGAGATCATCACTCAAGTCTGCCCTGGATCACTGAATTTTTAAAAGTAAAACTGGCTGCTAGCGTCTGGATCTTCAATGTCCCCCAAACAGCTATCTGGTCTAGAGTAGCACTTCTGGGAGGCTGCAGACCCTTTCAGAGGCGGGGGCCTAGAGGGAGGCCACCCTCTGGGAGTGTGGCCTCAAATGGGGGCCTAGGACCAAGCCAACCCTAGTTTACGGGCCAAGAGATGAGTAATCTTGTTCTACCAAGCACTCCAGCCATGATTTCCTTTTGCTGCCCAAAATCAGCAGGGCCATTCAATTGTAAATTGCAGCCTCCAGAACAAGGAGCCAAAACAAAACTATTTGTTAGCGGATTATCTCAGGTATTTTGTTAGAGTAGCTAGGGGCTCAGAGCGACACACTATCTAAAGGAAATCTTCTTCCCTAAGAATTAAAACATTGTTTAATGTTCTCAGGAGGTTTAGTCGTAGCATTTTGACCAGCTCTCAGCCTTAGAGTTTATATAACAGCTGGGAACTGAGAGCTTTCTCGGTGGGCATTTCTTCAGAAATGAAGTAACTACTCTCTGTCAAGACAGATTTCAGGCTTGAGATGTAGGAAAGCACCAAATGCCAAAACGATAACAATATGAGGATGAGTGCTGCTACTAGAACCTGGCACCCACCTCTGCCCCTGACCCGGACATCCAGCATGAAGAGCTGGATTTAGGGTTCCACCTCCCAACAGAAGCAGAGAGAGAGAGGCCTTGGGGTCCTCCAGGGTCTCTGCCCACCAAGTGCCCTGTGCTGTGTATGCACACAAGATTACATGTTCCACTCCATTTAGAAGTGTAAGAAGCAGTTTATAGAGGAGCCTGGAATCAGAAGCTGCCCCAGAAATTCTAAGAAACTAAGACCTAGCATTGTAAACAAAGTGACTTGCTCAAAATCCAGCAGTCCTCTCAGGGGACAATAGAGCTGGCGCCAGATCTTCAGCTCCCAACCTATACTCATCATGTAAGCTGCTGGTTTTCACAGGGAATGCCACTGGAGAAAAGGGTCAGACACACTAAATGCCAGGAAGTAGCCTACAACCTCCTGGGCACCATTCTGGATAATGGCTTCAGCACTGCTGCTCCCCGAAGACAGCATAACTCCCTCTAGGCTGCAGGCGGCCACAGGGGATGGCTCTACTTCTCACAAAAATCCAACATTTGTATTAGAGCATGCTCTTGGTGCTGCATGTCCTGAAAAGGTTCTTATAAAGGCTTAACCTTGAGTGTCTATCACTACTCTGTCAAATAGAATAGACCTGCCACCTCAAAGGTCCTGTGCCCTGCCTATTTACCTCTTCCCCTAGCAGCCACTAATCTTGCTGCCTCTATAATTTTGCCTTTTCTGGAATATTCTATAGTTGGAATCACAGAGCACAGACTTTTCAGACTGGCTTCTATCACCTAGCAAGGTTAGCTTGACATGAACACTATGTCTTTTCTTGGCTTGACATATTTCTTTTTGTTGCTAGATAATATCCCACTTACCTATTCATCTTTTGAAGGAATCTTAATTCTTCAAAGTTTGGCAATTATAAATAAAGCTGTTACAAACATGTATCAGGTTTTATGAATTTTTCAACAATCTTTTTTTTTTTTCAAATTTAAGACGGTCTCACTAAGTTGCCCAGGTTGGCCTCAAATTTGCAACCCTCCTGCCTGAGCCTTATGATTGTCTGCTTCCATCACTCAGTTATCTTTGAAACGCATCTCAATTATAAGGAAAGGCTCTTATATGGTCATATTTCCTGTGCTCTTTCCTCCTTTCTACTGATTCACATTCCCTTCTGCTATCTTCGTTCATTCTGTAACTCTTCTGCCATTTCTTGCAGTGCAGATATGCTGCTGGTGGCTTCTTTCAGTTACTACATGTCTGAAAAATGTATCTGGGCTTCATTTTAAAGAGCTATTTTAGCAGCACAAGTGCCTGCCTGGCAAACACATAATCCAGAGTTCAATCACTGGTACCAAATAAAGATAAAATAAAAAATAGATATATTTTCACCAAGTGCAAAATTTGCAGTTGGTCAGTTGCTCTTTTGCCTTTCCCTTATTCAGCAGGTGCTGCTCGACCTTGTCTCATTTGTACTACTTCTGACAACGAACTCACCACCATCCTTACGTTTGTTTCATTGTGTGCATCTTTTCTGCTAGCTGTTTTTAAGATTTTCTCTTTAGAGCTGGTCATGACCAATTTATGTTATGCAACACCTAAGATTTGCTGAGCTTCCTGCAACTGAAAGTCTACACTTTTCATAAAAACGTTAAAATGTGTATGCATTATTTCTACAAAAACATCTACATCATCCTCTTGCTCCAGAGGCAACCCCGCTATGCACATATTAAGCCACCTGAAGTGGTCGTACTCGCGTTCATTTCAGTTTTTCTTTAACTCAGATTTTTCCTCTTTTATTTTGGATAGCATGTCTCCAAATCTTTTCTTCTGCTATGCCATAAATCACAACCAGTGTATAGCTTATCTCTAACATTATAATTTTCAACTGTAGAATTTCAGCAAAAATTTGATTTGGATCTATTTTTATCTTTCAAAAAGCCCTACTGAGCTTTTTGAACATAAGGAATATAGTGATAATAGCTGCTTTAGTGTCCCTCAAATCCTACATGCTCAGATCCTCCACTCTCTTCCCATTTATAACCAAAGTTTTCTAAGTAGTTGAAAAAAAATCACTAAGTAGTTTCTCCCTAGTGTAAGCTCTGTTATAGCCTCTTGACATTTTCTTTAGTGGGGAATACAAAACAATCTAAACAAACTCACCATTTAGCATAATAGTTCCAGAACTACTTAAAAGCCAGCACTACAATTGGAACTTCCTAAATGTACTTTTAGGTATTGTAAATACTTGTACAAAATTAAAATTACCAGAAAAAAAAAAAAAACAGAAACAAAATCAGTTTCATGATCTTCCCTTTGCTTGGAGGAGAGGCAACCAAATGATGTGCAAGGTGCTATCAGGAATTTCATAGGAGAAAAAGTAATTCCCCAGAGCATGTCAAAAGCCAGGCAAAATCAGACCTGCTCCTTACACTGGAGACTGGCTCTGACCATGAACACCCACCAAGATGACCAAGGCCTTCAGAGACGTCCCAAGGCCACACCGATTCAAGACAACTTGACTACCATCTATATTTACTGGGCTTTGAAATATCTGAAAACTAGACATAGAGACCTGCAACCCACGGTCATGCCCAGTTGCTAAGAATACACGACCAGCAACACAATCTTCCATGGAGAGGATGGAGACATGGCAGCTTTGTACACCTTTGGGATCTGGGATGGAAATGTGTTTCCAGCAAGGAGTCCGTTTTAGGGCAAGAGGCCCTCTGCTGTGTTAAATTAACTAGCTATTGCTCTTTTCCCTCTCCTAGCCACATGGCATTCATTCCGTGTGCCACTGGGCATACATCAGAGCAATGGACAAGTGAGTTAGTGCCCATGCAGCTGAGAGCAAGCATGGTCGATCCTCTGTCAAAAGCCACTTACAGGCCCTCTGGACCAGTCTATATTCAAGTGCCTGGGGTCACATCAACACTATCTGAGAAGCAGAATCCTGAGGTCATGGCCCAAAGTTGCTCCTACAAAAATCTCAGATGAGGCTTTGTGAGTTTCGGAAGCTATCTCACTAATGTTTTAGCTACTTTTCTTTCTTCCAGAGAAAAACATGATACCCTCTGCTAAACAAAAGTGAAAAACCAGGCTTGATCAGTAACTGACATGTCAACAAAGCCTCAATAAGATCTCAATAAACATTACATTTTTCCAGGTGGGGTAGTGTGCACTTGCCTTCGCAGCTCTCAGGGATGCTGAGTCAGGATTACATGTTTGAATACCTTAACACCTTAGTGAGACCCTGTCTTAAAATTGAAATTAAAGGAAGAAATAGGGAGGAAGAGTTGGCACCTAGCTCAGTGTGAAGGCCTTGGATTCTATTTCTAGTACTCAAAAATAATTTTTAAAAAAGTTCACCTCCAGTATTGAAGTATATAAAGAAGGTAGAAATTAAGTGTCTGCTTTTTGTTACTATAATAAAATACTCAAGGTCTGGTAATTTATAAATAAAAGAAGCTTATTTAGCCATTGGTCTGATAGCATGGCACAAGCATCTGTTCAGCTCTGATAAAGGACTGGGGCTATATCACAACATGGCGGAGGGCACCATGGGAGGAACATGTGCAAGAGGGAGAGACCACATGGTGCACAGGTTCATTCTTTTGATAACAACTCAATTTCATGGGCAATGGGCAGGGTTCCTAGAGAACTACTAATCCCTTCCAAGGGCAGTGCCCCAACCATCTGAAGATTCCCCATTGCCCCTCAATACCACCACACTGGAGACCACGCTTCCCACACATGCTCCTGGGGGGACACATCACATCATACCCATACCACAACAAAGTGTTTCTATACAATCAGGGTAGCTTTAAAGTATAGGTGATAAAGTGGCTGGCTAGAGTATGATTTGAAGAAGAGAACACCCACAAAAATTCACCTTTCCTGTAATAACAATGAAAACACTTGTGTTTTTCAGTGGTATGATGAGGAGTTGAACTCAGTACTTTCACACCAAGCTCAATCCCCAGCTTTTTTTTTACATTTTGAGATAGGGTCTTCTTACGTCACTAAGTTAGCCAGCAGGACTCCCACTTGAGATTCTCCTGCCTCAGTCTCTCTCCCAGACTGCTGGTATCATAGGTGTGTGCCACCACACTCAACTGAAAGATGACACATTTTTTAAAAAATATTGATGATAATAATACAATTTTTATTACATTTAACAGCTTTCAAAGCTCTTACATGTGCACTGACCTATTTAATAAATACTCTCCTCAAACTTGTAGAAAATGTGACTTGGCCAATCTGAGCTACATAAATGAGATCAAGGCCAGCCTGTACTACCTAGCAAGACCATGTCTTGAAAGAAAAAAAACAAGTAATTTGGTCAAGTTCTGTGCAGGAGTCAAAAGTGGAAACTCTAAGGGAGCCCTGAGCTGTGGCCATCGCAGCTGTCATAGGTCATCTCCTCAGAGCAGCATCAAGGACCGCCAAGGCTGTGCAGGTACAGCACTGACAGGAAGGTGCTGTGCAGAGGCCAGCGGACATGAGAGTGGGGGTGGAGGGGCTGGGTAGACAGGAAGCAGCTTGAGGATCCTCTCCCCTTCTAAAAGGCCAAAACTTCCCTCTCTCTGAACTGCTCTCTGTCAGTATGACCTACAGAACATCATGGGACAAGCCAGATGCTCCACTGAACATTTCCTGCAGTGTCAAGGTTGCCCTACCACTGACAGGGTGCTTCAGTTCATTTTCCCCAGGCCTAGTTTCCCTTGTGGCTTTGTGGTTTAAGTGAAGAACTATAATCTCATTGCCAGAAAATCCAGTGATCACTGAGTTAATTCCCAAAGTCTTCCATCTCTGTCTAAACTTGAGATCCCTCAGTTAGGAGCCTTAGCTGAGTGCAAGACGGGACAGTTTCAATAATAACAAAGATCCACTTAGCAAAGCCCTCCTCAGCACCAGGCACCACGGCTGGGGTCTGACATACACCGTTTCTAATCCCCACAGCCGCCCAACAGGGAAGGTGTTAACAGAATCCTATGAAGGAGCTAACAAATGATAAAGCCGGGTTCTGATCCCTGGTCCAACTCACTACCAAGCCCTGCTCACAGCACCCGTTATCACTGCGCTGGAGATACTGGCATAGTCAGCGTCTGCTAAAGAGCAATGACAATAAAAACGAATCTCACGTTGCAAAAGTGTACAAATCAAAGTCCAGAGCCTTGGCGTTCTCATTCTCTTCCCGGTTCCCCAGATCACGGGGCCTCCCATTCCCGCTCCATGTCATGAAGGACTGAACTGCTGAGGTATCACCTTGAACTATATGACTCTGAAAGAATAATAGCTAAAACAAATATTTTCATTTTTGAAAATCACTTTCAATGAACAGGAAATTAATATCTCATACAATTAAGCAATAGGAGGCTATAAAATGGAATGATATGAACTATGTACTCTAGCACTGGCCATTGTTTCCTCACTTATCACAATGACCACGTTGCTGGAAGGCAAGCCCAGCACAGGTACATCTGATGTTTGCTGTGCCATGACCCCCTGGGAGTTTACCATTAGAAGTGCCAGGAAAATCTTATTATAATAAAATGCCCCCGATAACCCAGCCCTGCAGGTTGCCCCTCAAACGCACTGAGATAATTTCCAGGAAATCTGAATTTTCAAACTGAAAAGAAACTCAGGAATAAGTGTTCCCAAGGTATGACACAATGTATCTGACTCTCAGGGGCAGCCCTGTGATAGAGGATTCACCCTCTTCTCCATATCAGATATGCAGGAAGCCAGACTCTGTGCTCAGTAACTCACTCACAGCTATACAAAGGAAAGAGAGCCAGGACCCAGCCCCGATGGTTAGACTCCTGAGTTCTTACTGCGAACCCCCATATTTGATATATCTGACTATATGAAAACAGCAGGCAAGGCTGAGGAGATAGCTTGATGGTCTAAGCGTCTACCTGGCAAACACAAAGACCCAGGTTCAATGCTCAGTACCAGCTGCCGTACCAGCCACTGAAACCAGGCATGGTGGCTGTTATGGTTTGTGTATAGGTGTCCCCCAAAGCCTCATGCAGTCATGGGGTGGCTTCTGGAATTTGTGATTGATTATTATGGGTGTGGGTGCTGCACCTCCCCTGGGGCAGGTAATTTGTATTTCAATGTAAGGGAGGAAGAAAAGTTAGTTGTTTGAGGTTCTGCTATCTCCCTGTGCTCTTGCTCTTAGCTGCCACCATAAAAGGTTGTTTTCTGCCATGTGCCTCTCTGCCTTGGAGCTAGCTGAATAAGGACTAAAACCTCCAGTAACTGTGAGCTAAATAAATCTTTCCTTCCCTAATTTTGAGTGTTGGATATTTGTTCCAGCAACAAGAGAAGTTAACTAAGAGAAGTTAACTAAGACAGTGGTGCACACCTGCAATCCCAGTACTGGGGAGGCTGAGACAGGAGGATCACTACAAGTCCGAGCTGCATAATAAGACCCTGTACCAAGTAACTACATATAAATAAATAAATAAATAAATAAATAAATAAATAAATTGTTTAAAAGACAGAAACAGTAGGCCAGTAGCACAGGGGCCAAGAGTGTGGGTTCTGAAGCCAGGCTCCACAGTTTCTACTCCATGGCTGATTACATGTAACAGTGCCAAGTACTTAGAACTGTGCCTGGCATGTAGGAAGCACCCAAAAGAAGAACAATCTGATGTTTATTATTTGTATCATTATTATCTTTAAGTAACAGTGGACTGGAAAGTATCCAAGTGGGAGAGTTTTATTCATTTGCTCTGTTATTTTTAAATATATTTAAATAACAGTTTCGGGGTCGGCAAGATGGTTCAGTGGTCTAAAGCGCCTGCTTAGGAGGGCTCAGGCAACTGCGGGGACTGCGGTTCGATTCCCGGCACCACATGCTGCGCCAGCGCCACCACCAGGGCAGGCTGAGCCAGCCACAAAATGAATAAAGAAAGAAACAAACAAACACAACAAGCAAACAAATAAATAAATAAATAAAATTAAAAATAAATAAATAAATAAATAACATTTCATTGAGATATTATTCACATGCTATAAATGCACTAGCTATAGAGGTTATGAGTCAGCGGCTCAGTATAGTTATTCACATACTTGGAAGCTGTTATGGTTTGTGTCTAGTTGTCCCCCGAAAGCCTCATGCAATCATGGGGTGGGGACTTCTGGAGTTTGAGACTTGACTCATGATCCACTGTGATTATGTGTTTTAGTACTGATGGGACTATGGGTCTGAGTATTTCTGGGATTATGGATGTAATCTAAGGCAGATAGGCTGAGGCGGAGAGCCTGAATGTAATATAAAGAGAGACAGAGAGGCAGACTCTAGCTGTTGCTCTGCTACCCTGATTGGTTGGTTGCCTCTGTCACCATTTTGTTGCTGTTCCGCCACCATGAACTGGATGCTCTCTGCCCTGTTCTACTCAGCTTTGGTCCAGCCGAATATGGACTGAAATCTCCAGTAACTGTGAGCTGAATAAACCTTTCCTTCCTTCATTTTGGGCATCGGATATTCTTGAGAGGCTGAGGCAGGAGGATCGGTGCAAGTTTGAGACCAGCCTGGGCTACAAAAGTGAGCTCAAGGCCAGCCTGAACTGCATAGCAAGACCCTGACTCAAAAAGACAAAAAAAATAAAATAAAATAAAAAGATCCATACTCATAAGGAGTTAGTTTGTATCAACCCTGGCAACCACTGGTCAACTTTTCATCTCTTTAGGTTCCCCTATTCTACATGTTTCATATAAAAGAAATCATACAGCTGGATATTTTGCTTAGCAAATGTTTCAAGGTTCACAGCTAGTATAACAAGTACTGGAACGTCTTTCTTTTTTCTTCTTTTAAAAACTGAAGTATAGGGGCTGGGGAGATAGCTCAGTAGAATAAGCTCTTGCTTGTCAAGTGCAAGGTCCTGAGTTCAATCCCCAGTACCACAAAAAAAAATAAAAATAAAAAATAAAAAAAATGAAAACTGAAGTATAAAAGTTATACAAAAAATTTAAAGTTAACAAGTCAATGGCATTCAGTACATATACATTATTGTACAAGCATCAATATTTTGCCATAAAACATCATTCCTTTTTATTACAAAATAATATTCCATTATATGGAGATCATACATTCACCAGTTGTTAAACATTTGAGCTATTTCTACTCCTTCCAGCTGGAGGATGTTGCTATTAATATTCATATCCTGTTTTGGAGGAGGTTCATACATTTTCAGTTCTCTTAAATAAAAACTAAAGAATGGAATTGGATGATCATGTGCTAACCTTATGCTTTGTTATTTTTATCAACAATTCAAAATATCACACCTGCTGCTGGGTGGGGCCCTGCCCCACCCAGCCCCAGGGTCATGCTGAGATAGGGACTGAAACTGGACATGGTGACACGCAGCTGTAATCCCAATGTTTGGGAAGCTGAACACAGGAGAACTGCTACAAATCCAATCTGTGTAGTGAGCACTGTAGACGCTGTAGACCTTGCACTAAATGCACACACACACACACACACACACACACATACACACACACAATCACACTTGCTACCTAACCACCAAACTTTTTGGCTAAATACTAAAAAGTGAAAACGTGGGCTTCTAGCACACAAACCTGGATTCAAACCCTTGCTTCGCCACTTCCCTGCTCTGTGACATGGAGCAGCACGCCTACCTCCCAGAGCCCTGTCCCCTCATCAGGCAGATCTGCATAACAAAACTCAGGTCAGCTGATTACAGCGCGGCTTACACAGTGCCTGCTTTCTTACCCAGATCCAAAAAATAGTCAATAAAATAATAACTTTTCTGTACATAATTTTCCTGAGGGCAGTGACGATCCTCTTCTGTGTTTTAGTTTGTTTTATTTTTGAGGAATATCTGAAAAGTGTAGCAGGCATCAAAGAGAAAATAGCAATCTGTTATATCCCACCGCTCAGAATTAAACAGCTACCATGCCGCACAAGCCCTCTACCCTAACAAGTGATGTCGTGTCACTCTGACCTTGGTTCTAGGTTACATGAGCACTTGTCACATGGGTGTTGCAGCCCCTCCACATCCCACTACAGCACGGGTGAGAACAGCCTGGAAACAGGAGTCTGTCCTTGCATCCCACCAACTCCCACTGAGCATGGCCTCAGGGTGACACCTGGATGGTCATGGCCATGAGCAAACATCCGTTTCAAAAAGGCTGGGTGAGATTCTGTCACTTCAAGACCTGAACAATGAAGCTGCAAAGAAATACTCCAGGAATCTCAGTAGGGTCCCACAGTCCTTACTGCCAGGGATTTTCTCTCCGTGCAGGAAGAGGACCCCCATGAACTCCTGCTAAAGCTCGGGGCCCAGAAACACCACCTTAACTAGGGCCGGGCTTTCAGATTAGCAGCAGCGGTCCTTTCCCTTAGGAAGTGCTACCTCTAGTGGACAGAAGGAGAAAGGCATTCCCGAGGCACTAAGAAACGCGTGACTGCGTCCACGACACATGTCACAGAACAGGGGCCTCAGCCTACCTTTTCCTAAGGCTCTGATTCCCCAAACTTTCTCAGGACCCTTTCAGTCTCTGCTGCTTCCAAAATAAGAACTGAGGAGAAGCCTATTAACATAAACATTAAATATGAATACGGGTCAGTAGCAGGGAAAGAGCTCTGACTTTTCTTACAGCATCTAAATATAAACAGGAAGTTTTGACCAGCAACCTGAGTGGCCCATGCAGTCAGCAGCTCCCACCATGCACGGAATCATGAACTCTAGACAGAGTGGGAAGGAGCCGAGAGCCCACAGAGTCTGAGACAAACAGCTAGCAGAAGGCTCAATCTGAGCCTGACCACAGCCCCACTGCGCCTCCCCCACACCTTCTCGCCTTTGCCTACGTTTTGCACATGGGCAAAAGCCAGCACTCGGTAAGGACTCTGTGGCCACCTTCCACCAGTCCATCCTTCCACACATCAAATTACCTTTTCACTGTGCTCAAAGGGATCACAAAGCTTCAAAAACTGAAAAGCAGCTCCTCAAGGAGAAACACCTCTCCTGTCCTCTTTGCAAGTGGGGCAATGTAAGCTCATAGAGTTTATGATGTGCACAGGGTCACAGAGTAGGCACTGGCAGAGCCTGCCCTGTTCTGGATCCCAAGAACTTTCTGTCAAGGCTGGGACGCCTCAGCTGCTGGGACGCAGCCTCCAACAGCCTACATCAGTTGTCTTTCCCATGGCTTCAGGGTGACACCTAAAGATGGTAATGGCCATGAGCAAACAAACATTGGCTTCAAAAAGGCTGAGTGAGATTCTATCACTTCAAGACCTGAACAATGAAGCTGCAAAGAAATACTCCAGGAATCTCAGCGGGGTTCCACAGTCTTTACTGCCAGGGATTTTCTCTCCATGCAGGAAAAGGACCCCCATCAACTCTTGCTAAAGCTCCAGGCCCAGAAACACAATTTCCTGTCCTTTCTCTTTGTAAATATGCCGTGCGCCAAATGTTTGCGTGTGTGTGCTTTAAATGCTGTTCCAGAGAACCATTAGCACACGCCTGGAGAGTCAGCTCCTCGCCCAGGACCTGCCAGCGGCCAAGGTGCAAATGGCTTCCTCGCAGGAGTTCGGGGCTCCCTGTGGAAAAGGGCGCCCCCAGCCTCATCAGTCATCCAAGCTTAGTGAGGAGGCAGTTCACCTTGTCCCTCTGATCCCTGAACTCGAGCCAAGCCACAGAATGAACCACAACTCAGGGACTGCAAGTGGCAAGGGAGGCAGGCGTCTCGGAAGCACGAACTGACCGGCCCTGAGGCTGAGGGAAACGCGGGAAAAGGGGCCCAGGCGACTCGCAGGCTGGGGTCGGGCGGTGTGGGGGGTGCGGGGGCGCGGCCCGACGCCGGCCCCAGCCTGCGCATGCGCAGCTGTCCACGCTCTGCAGAGAGGACGAGGCTCCCGCGACCCCTGGCGGCGGTGGCCGGGACTATCTAGGCGGCTGCTACCAAGGAGTCCCGGCTGCTGTGGGATCAGGTCAGGGGTTAGGGCTCGTCCACCCGCCGGGTGACCTTCTGTGGGATCCCAGGTTTTGAACATGCCCAGCATTTCTGAGTGCCCTGTTAAATAAAGAAGCCAAGGCAAGCACTGTCTACACTACTCAGGGGAAAGATGCTTTTGCAACCCGCTCCTGCAGGGCACACGATGCCTCTTGGAGCTGCTGAAGAGCCTCAAGGAAGATCAATCTGAAGCCGAGTATCTGCACTACAGATTGACTGGGTAGCCCTTGAGAGCAAAGATCTGGTGGAGGGGAGGCCTAGTGGCCCCTCTTACACGAGGCTCCCCTCAGGGGCTTGTGAGGAAAAAGGGAGAGAAGGTCAAGGGCTTAGAAAACATCTCTAAATGCTGTGATCCTCATCTTTACCACCATTATTCCACAGCCTGGCCCACGGAGCTACTCCACAACCTGAATCCTTGTCTTGGAGACTGAACTGTGCCTGCCAGGCAGGTCAGCGTGCTGCGCAGGGAGGCCCAGCCAAGGCGACCCACAGCTTCCCGCTCTTGCTCACCCTCCCGGCCCACTCCGAGCCACAATGAGCCACATTCTCACACCCCCTTCTCCACGGAACAGTCCGTGCTTTGCTCCCGCCCCCGAGAGAGCTCAGAGCTTTCCAAATATGGATGCTTTTTCCATTCCTAAAGCCTCACGAACATTTGGGGGAAGAAATGCACACCAGACATGGTTTGGAAATCTTGGGAGCCAAGAGATGGGTGGTGACAGAAAAAGCACTATACAAGGAGTCGCAAGTCCTGGCTGTGAAACACAAAACAGAAGTCGGGACCAGGTCATCTTCATACCGTGGCCAGCTTTGGGGGAGCACAGGCCCCATGGAGATCCAGAACCCTAAGAATAAAATCCCAAGGCCTGAAAACAGCAGCAGCAGGATACAGCAAACAAAACCGCACTAAGGAGGCTGTGGAGGGCCTGGCATTTAAAGAGGGGCAGTCCCCAGACGGGCAATCTACCTGAAGGTGAGCGTGTGTAGGGCAGGAGCCAGAGGCAAGGTCATGCACTTTATGTCAGGCCAAACCAAAATCTGGAGAAGATTTCAGAAAACACCAAAAAGCTTTGCTTAAGTGACTGGTGTGTGATTTGGGCAGACTTCATCTTCAGTGGTGTACCCCTAATGCCAGAGCACAGTGTCTCAAGAACAATCCCATCACAAGCACCCCATGAGGCAGGCACCTCTCTAGCGCAGCGCAAGGAGACAAAGCAGGCAGCTTAGACATGACACAGCTTCACTTCCCAGCCCACAGCAGGCGCCCACGCAGTTGCTGATTTAATGAATTAATTAATTATGCAGTCTAGTTTGAGAAAGGCAAGTGGCAGATAGGAAATAATTGACAAAAACTGAATACCAAACTACATGGTACCGACTATAAATAAAGGTAGAATCAGAGGAAGGAGCTTGGCATAGACACATGGAGCTGGCGAGCTTTGTGCACAACACACGTTGCTAAGGGTGGACCCAGATTAGGGAAAAGGGGACAACTCCAACTTGGAGGGAGGACATGACAGAGGTGAGGAGCAGACCTGGCAGGGGTAAGAGCAGGTGGGTGGACAGGCAGGCAGGCCGGAGCAGATTGTGGGTGGGACACAGCAGGACATGTGGCCAGCCTAGCGAGACTGGGACATATTGTCCAAAAATCTAGAGAAACGCCTGGCTGTGCCTAGGCTTGCTCTGGGTAGCAGGAGGACTCTCAGGGAGGCTGAGTTTTAAGCAATACGGAGAAAGTTGACTTTTTTAGTCAGTTCTTGATTATTTCGCTGTGGATTTTCCCACGGTCCATTTAAAACTCTACTTCTGACACTAAGACACATTTGAATGTCACCCTCCCTGAGAATACACAGCTGCCACTGTGTACAAACACACATATATTTCAGGCACTGCACACCCAGGGTGGGAGGAGCTGTGTTACCAATGTGCCCCCAGCAGGAGCCCGGCAGGCCCTCTGCTGCAGGGAGCAGGCCCTGTTCTTGCTGAGTTTTGCAGGCTCCAGGCTCAGTCCCCTCTTTACTTTGACCCTTGCAATGAGCATCAGCCTACGTGCAGAGAACCCCAGAATTCTGGGCCACCAGTCAAGAAACCCTTAGGTTGACCAGCAGCCCTACGGTTCCCCAGCTCTCTGGACAGCACCCCCTGGTGGATGCAGATTTCACCATGTTCAACTCTAGTCCTGCATTTACCTCTGGCCCCAGCCCAGGAAAGCCAGCATCTCCTCCTGGGCCCATGGGATAAACTTAAAACCTAACAGTCATCTTCATTCCTTCCTCCAACATTTTCCCAACAAATTCTCTCAACTCACACAGCTTGTCTCTGCAGCCTGCCGCTGCTATTTCAAATGCTTTTTGATTCTAACTTGTCAGCCTCAGAATCCCTGGAATCCAGGCTTTTGCTGTATCGCTGATATCTGTTGGAATCCAGCGAGGCCCAAGGAAAAACTCTCATTTGTTCAAATAAAAGGGAGTTCGGTGCATGGAACTGTCTGCATAGGGGATGAGAGAAACAGGGGAAAAGAGATAGTGTGACATCCTGGAACCCCACAATGACCCAAAGCCACTACCACAGTGAGGGCTGGAAAGGAGAGGTAGGTGGTAGGGTGTGAAGCACCCGGAAGCCTGGGCCATTTGGAGAGAGATCACTTCACAGAGTGCAGTTTCGTCTGACAGGAACCCAACACAACTTTGTCTGAAGAGACAGGTGCTGTGAAAGGTGCTGCCTGAAGCAGAGGGAGAAATACCCTGCTTCTCTCTGCTCCTGCACTCCAACTTCATGTCATGCTTCCTCTCTGGCCCAACTCATGTACAAATCAACTGAGAAACAGCCTGTGGAACAACATGGGGGAAGGGCTCCAAGCCGCTCGCCACCTCCCACCAGACTCCTTACCTATCATCTTTAATGCCTTCTAATCTATTCTCTGTTCTGTGCCAGATGATCATTCTTGCCTATAAATTTAATTTAGTCATTCCTCCTGCATAAAACCTGGCAGTGGCTGCCAGTTTTCTGGCAGGAAAAAAAAAAGCCAGGATCTGTCCACCAGGCCAATTCTGTCAGTCAACTCCATGTAGAGGAAGTGCTGCTTCCTCTGATTGTGACGCGCACTGGATTTGCGTTGTAACACAGGATGAGCTGCTGCTCAAAAATATTACCGAAGAGCAGAACAGGGACAGCTCCACAAGGCCATCCACCCTGAAAGTAGGAAAAGTTTCTGCCCTGACCATTGTTCTCCAATGAAAAGATGCCACGTAGAAAAATTTGGAAAACAAATAAAAGCTATCAAATCTACCAAACAATAGAGTAATACGAGACTGAATCAGTAATCAAAGAAACTTCTACAAAGAAAAGTCCAGGCTCAGACAACTTAGCTGGTGAATTCTATCAAATGACCAAAAAAGAATTAACATCAATTCTTCACAAACTTTTCCAAAAAGTAGAAGAGGAGGAAAATACTTCACATCTCAGCTAATGTATTACAGCAGTATTACATTGATAGAGAAACCAAAGATAACACAAGAAAATCCTCAACATCTATCACATATATTCCTCGCAAGATGTTAGCACACAGAACCACCAACATCTAAAAAGCATTGTGCACTATGACCAAATGTGATATGTCCCAGGAACGCAGGCCAAGCTTAATGTAAGAGAGTCAATAAATTTAATATGCTATACTAAAAGAATAAAGCTCAAAGACTGCATGAACATCTCAACAGAAAAAAACATGCGACAATCATTAACACATTTGAGAAAAAAAACTACTCAACAAATTAGAAATATATGAGGACTTCTTCAAGCTAATAAAAGGCCTGTATGAAAAGTCAACAGGTAACATCATCCTTAACGGTGAAAGACTGAAGGCACTGCACTAAACTATAGATGTTTACTCTGGCCTCTTCTAGCCACACTGAACTGGAGGTTCTACCCAATGCAAGGAGGTGACAGAAAGAAACAAAAGCATCTAGACTGGAACAGAAGAAGTACAACTAACTTTATTTGAGGATAATGTTCTCTTCCTTTTTTATCTGTGTGTATGTACATATGTGCGCGCGCGCTCGTGTGTGTGTGTGTATGTGCACACACGCACATGTGCCAGGAATCAAACTCAAGGTCTTGTTCATGCCAGGCAGGTGCTGTACCACTTAGCTATCTCCCTAGCCTGATGTTATCTTATATACAGAAGAAAAAAAACCTTTATAAATGCCTAAAACAACAATTGAAAGACCATCCAAGCATATAAATGAGTTCAGGAAGGTTGTAGGGTAGTCCAGCAATACACAAAAAACAGTTGTATTTTTCTACGGCAATAAGCAAACTCAAAATAAAATTAGGAAAATGATTCTACTTGCAGATAACACTAGAAGTTAAATGCTCAGACTACAGTTAACAAAAGTTATATTTGTATGCTAAAAACATTTAAAAAAAGACTGGAAAAAGACATCCCATGCTCAGGGATTTAAAGACCTAATACTGCTAAAATGTCAGTATTCTTTCAATTGATCTACAGATTCAACACAATCCCTTTCAAAATTTTTCCACCATTTACAATCTGTCCTAAAGATTTATATGGAAATGTAAGAGATCCAGAAAAACCAAAACAGTCCTGAAAAAGTTAGCTGACAGTAAACTCAGCACCTGAGAGGATTGTGAGTTTGAGGCCAGCCTGGACCACATAGCAAGATCCTGTCTCAAGGGCCAGTGAGATGGCTCAGCAGTCTAAAGTACCTGCTTAGGCAACCTCAGGGACCGCAGTTCGATTCCCAGCACCACATGCTGCACCAGCCCCACACCAAGGGCAGGCTGAGCCAGCCATAATAATAATAAAAAAACTATCCTGTCTTAAAAGACAAAGAGACGGAGAGGAAGATTAAAGAAGGAAGAAAGGATAAATGGATAGACGGATGGACAGACAGACAAGATGGACCGAGACCAGAAAATTCATACTTCTCAAATTCAAAACACTGCACTATAGACCAATGGAATAAAATTGAGATTCCACTTATAAATACTTATTACTTATTCAATTAATTTTCAACAAGTATGACAAGACAATTCAATGTGAAAAGAACAGATTTTTCAACACATGCTGTTAAAAAATTAGAGTTCATAGCTAGGTGCAGTGGCACACGCCTGTAACACCAGCTCTTGGGAGGCTAAGGCAGGAGGATTGGTCTGAGTTCAACCTGGGCTACACAGTGAGCGCTAGGCCAGCCTGCACAACATGGCGAGCCCTTGTTTCAACAAAACCAAACCACAAAACAAAACTGGAGCTCCACATGCAAATCAGTCAATCATAGATCCTGATCTCATAAAAATAAACAAAAATTAACTCAAAACAGACCACAGACCTAAATTTAAGAGCTAAAACTACAAAACTCTTAGATGAACCATAACAATAAATCTTTATAACTTTGACTAGGCAATAGTTTCTTAGATATAAAACCAAAAGCAATAAAACAACAAAAGAAAAAATGAGAAAACACAACTTAATCAAAATTAAGAAATCTTATGTTTCTTCTTGTTGTTATTGTTGTTGTTGTTTTTAGGGAAGGTCTACAGGGTGTTCAGGGTCTCACTAATAGACTGGACTTACAGTGACCCACCTGTTTACAACATCCCACAAGCTGAGATTACAGGCATGCACCATCACTCCTAGTCTCAAGAAATTTTATGTTTCAAAGGACCCTACTAAGAAAATAAAGATGACTCAGACTGGAATGGAATAAAATATTTACAATCTTGAACTGTAAAAGGATTAGC
>PVKN010008500.1:0-25087 GCA_004027915.1 Capromys pilorides
CCCGCCCCATGATTGCATGAGGCTTTGGGGGGACAACTAGACATAAACCATAACATAGTGTTTACTCATTTATTTTTGCTTTTTGGTACCAGGAAGCGAACTCAAGACTTTGCACTTGCCAGGTGGGTGCTGCATAGCTGAGCTATCTCCCCAGCCCTAAATCATCTGTTTTTCCCACTGTTGTGTTCTTCGTATATTCTAAATGCTAATTCTTTTTCAGATGAATAGCTTTCTAAATATATTCTCCCATTCTGTAGTTTGTCTTTTCACTCAGTGGATTATTTCATTGTCTGTGCAAAAGCTTTTTTTTTTTTTTCAAAAGCTTTTTTTATTTTATTTATTTTCTGTATTTAGGACAGCATGTACAGGGTCTCACTGTATAGATCAGACTCATAGTGATTCTCCTGTTTCCAGCCTCCTCAGTGCTGGGATTACAGGCATAGGCCACCATGCCCAGTCTCAATTGCCAACTCAGTGTGCCTCGCAGGCAGGCCTAGCATAGCAAGCCGGGCATCGAACCCCTACTGCTGTGTTCTGCCTAAGCAGGTGCTTTAGTCCAGTGAGCTATCAATTTTTTTAGTTCAATGTAATACTGTTTTTGAATTTTGGGGGTCATTGCCAAAACAAATACTTGCCCAAGGCAATGTCCTAAAACATTTCCCCTATGTTTTCTTCTAGTAGTTTCATAGTTTGGAGTCCTATGTTTACTTTTTTTTCCTATGTTTAAATCTTTGATCTAAAAAAAAAAATTAGTTTATTTTTGTATATGGTTGAGAGAGGTTCGTTTTTATGTAACCCTCATGTATATCTTGAAAAACAAAAAAAAGCTGGGTATGGTGGTACACATGCAAAACCCCAGCCATCTGGGAGGCTGAGGTGACAAGATTACCAGTTAGAGCCCACCCTGGGCAATTAGCAAGACCTTGTTACCAAAAAATGGCTGGAATATATCTTAGTGCAAAAGTCATAAGTACTTTAACAAAATATTTTTAACTAAGAAGACAAACAATTTAATTTTTTTTTAAATTATTATGGCCGATGGTACATACCTATAATCCCAGCACTTGGGAGGCTGAGGCAGGAGGATCGATGTGAGTTCGAGACCAGCCTGGGCTATAAAAGTGAGCTCAAGGCCAGCCTGAACTGCATAGTGAGACCCTGTCTCAAAAAAGACCAAAAAAAAAAAAAAAATATATTATGGCTGGCTCAGGCTGCCCTGGGGGTGGGGCTGGCACAGTATGTGGTGCAGGGGATCGAGCCATGGTTCCTACGGTTGCCTGAGCTTGCCTAAGCAGGTGCTTTAGACCGCTGAGCTATCTCACCAGCCCTAAAAAAATTTTTTTTAAGAGAGGGTCTTGCCAGGTAGCACAGGCTGGCCTCAAACTTGTGGCAGTCCTCCTGCTTCAGGGTACCAGGGATCAAGACGCAGGACCTTGCACTTGCCCGGCAGGCACTCATCTCCCCAGCCCTAAAATATCTTTCTTAAAGAAGGGAGTCGCTTGTTTTGTCCAGTGCTGTTATCAATCTGTCAGGTTGTAAAAGGAGAGTCATGGAACACGCAGCTGGGAGAACTGAGGCGTTCTCATCCCACTTTCCAGGCGGCCCTCAAGTGGTTGCACGCAAGGAGAAGATGAGTAGCAGATTCAGATGGTGAGAAACGGCCCAAGCACTTGCATTCTTTCAGGTCATGTCTGAGCATCAAGCCAGATCCTTGCTGCTAACTCTGCATATCTCTTTATCTTGAACCGATGTGGTGCCTCAGGATGGTTATATAGCTCTAGAGAGGCACACATGTTACATACAAGTTTACTCATTGTAGCACTACGTGTAGAACCAAAAGATTGGAAACACTGGGAATGGGGGATAGCTCAGCAGACTAAGCACTTACTTGGGCAAGTGCATGGACTGGGGCCTGGGGAGATAGCTCAGTAGAATAAGCACTTGCCTGGCAAGCACAAGGACCTGAGTTCAATCCCCAGTTCTGAAAAAAAAAAGATTGGAAACATGGGCTATGGATATAGCTCAGTGACACAGCACCTGCCTGATAACCACAAGATCCTGAGTTTGATTCCTGGTACAAAACAACAAAATAAAAACCATGAGCCTGGTGTGGCACACACCTGTAACCTTGCCATTCAGGCTGAGGCAGGAGGAGTCCTGGGAGTTTTCAGGCCACGCTGAGCTACACAGCTCGAGATCTGCTTGCACTACATGTCTTTGAAGGGCTGGTTGACAGTTCTCAACAGTAAAGCAGTTGAGGCACCCCTGCGAGTATGCCTGTCCATACATGTGCGTCCTCCTTCGTGTGTGAGTGTGATACGTTCCCACATACGTGGATCATCTCTGAAAGGCACGCACAAAGCTGTAGGAACTGAGATCCAGTGCACCATCACTGGGATGAGCTCACCTTGGAGCACCCGCAGCAGGGCTGCTACTGGAAACTTGTGGTGGTTCACAAATCCCTTTCCAGGCCTTACACCAGCTCTTCACACAGTACCTTGTGTAAACACTCACTTCCTTGTATAAACATTACCAAACACCTCTGTTTGTGCCTGGCACTAAATTAGTTAGGAGTTAGGGATATAAGTTCAAGAGAACAAGGAGGAATCCAGGCATAGTACCGCATACCTGTTATGTTAGCACTTGGGAGGCTGAGGCAGCAGGCTGCTGTGAGTTCAAGGTCAGCCAAGACTGCACAGTGAGTTCAAAGCCAGCCTAAACTACAAAAGGAGACCCTGACCTAAGAAAGGGGGAGAAAAAGAGAGATAACTTCTGCCCTTAAGCTTATGCCCTTACAATCTAGTGGGCATTAATGAAAACATCACACAAAACAAAAAAGGCCACTGTCACAATGCCATGAAATAACTAACAGAGCCTATGGTGTTGGAATTGGGCCTCATCCAGGATGTCCGAGGAGTCTTCTTGACACAGATGGCTGGGCTGAGATGTGGAAAGCAGGTGTTAGCAGGACGTGGTGGCACTGGTGCACCCCTGCGATCCCAGCACTCAGAAGGCTGGGGCAGGAGGGTTAGCCTGGGCTATGTAGACTGTCTCCAGAAATCAAACAGAAATGCAAGAGGGTGTGCAGATGTCCTGAGACAGGAGTAGGAAGACAGGTGCAACAGACTGTGGCCCTCAGCCCCAGCCCAAGCTTCAGTCTGCAGTCTGTCTCTGCTTCATAGACTACACAACAGAGACTGCTAGCAACAGTGTGCTAGTGTGAGCCGGGGATAAGCTGAGCAGGCATAAGCGCCTGCCCCACAAGCACAAGGTCCCAAGTTTAATCCCCAGTCCTGGGATAAGAAAACAGAGTGCTAGCAGAGAACAGAGTGAGACCAGGGAAGGGGCCTGCACGTGTGCCTTGCCTCACCCCACAGCCACTGTTGGAGAGCTTTTCCTACACTGCAAGACGAGCCTCTACCCCACCCCAACACCAGGACCAGCCACAGTCCCTTGGGGTGGTCCCTAACTCAGGGACACCAGCCCTGCTAAGCAAAGCCCTCTCCTTGGAGTCCAGGTTTCACAATGGGAGACACGTGTTTTTTGGTTTTGTTTTGCTTTTTCGGGGGGAGGGTGGAGCTTTTTTGGAGGGAGGTTGAGTCTTCCTACATAGTCCTTGAACTCATGGGGATTCCCCCTGCCTCAGCTTCCTGCAGTCACCAACACTGATGCCTTCAGGTTCTTTCTGTACCCTTCCAGTCACCTACTCAGCCAGTTCAGTGAGAAGTGCTCTGTGTTATCCTGGTTAAAGAACCAGTGTGGCTTCCAGATCCCATGTGAATATTGTTAGATACAGCAAGTAAGGAGTTACAGGGCCAGGCATGATGACACACACCTCTAATACCAGCCCTAGGAGGCTGAGGTAGGAGAATCACAAATTCAGGCCTGCCCTGGGAAACTTAGTGACTTAGTGAAACTGTCTCAAAATAAATAGAAAAGGGGCCGAAGATGTAACGAAGTACAAAGACGCTGGTTTCAACCCCTGGTAACCACTCCTCCCTCCCAAAGAAAAGTAGATAAAGGCCATTCTCTTACATTCTTTTAATTCTTTTGGTTTTGATTTTTGAGACAGAATCTTGCTATATGTAGTTCAGGCTTGCCTTGAACTCACTGTAGCCCACACTGGCCTGGAACTTGTGGCACACCTGGTCAGAGTGCATCTAATTTTTAAAGGGACTTTGAGTTTGGACTTTGTTCTATAGAGTACAGGGAACTGAGAAGTTTTTTAGATACAGAAAACCACCACGGTTGGATAAGCATTCTAGAAAGATCACTACAAGCGTAGTGGTGCACACCTAGAATCCCAGTGCTTGGGAAGCAGAAGGATCACTGAGAGTTCAAGGCTAACCTACCCTACAACGCAAGACCCCATCTCAAAAAGAAAAAATAAAGAAGATGAGAACTTGAGCTGGAGCAGAACTGTTGAGCAATGAATGGCCTAAATTAAAGAAAAACAGGAGGGCTGGGGCTAGCCAAATAGCTTAGCAGATTAAATCACCTGCTTAGGCAGACACAGGGACCAAGTTTCGATCCCCAGCCTGCAGTGCTGGCCCTGTCCCCGGGGCGCAGTAAGACAGTAATTGAGACTAGGAGTGCTGCCTGTAATCCCAGCGCTTGGGAGGCTGAAAAACAGGAGAATCACTACCAGTTTGTGTAGTGAGACCCTGTAGACCTTGTCCTAAATACAGAAGAAAAAAAAGGGGGTGGGTGGGTGCTGAGAAGATAACTCAGTGTCATAAGCACAAGCTCAAGGTCCCGAGTTTAATTCCTAGTGCCAAAATTAATTAATTAATGCTCTGTACTTAAAAAGAAAAGGGCATGGATCTCAGTGCTGAAAGGCTGAGGCAGAAGCATATCTGATTTCTAGGCAGGCCTAAACTACACAGAGACTTGTCTCAAAACAAATGAAAACCGGACCTGCTCATGTCATCAAAGACAGGAAGCAGAGAGAGGGAGAAAGCTGTTGACCAGAGGCAGTTGGTCTGAGTCCAGCCTGGCTGCATAGTAAGTTTAAGGCCAGCCAGAACTACATAGTGAGACCCTGTTTCAAAACAACCAAACAGAGCTGGTGAGCTACCTCAGCCGACTAAGCACCTGCTTAGGCAAGCGCAGGGACAGGGGTTCAATCCCTGGCACCACATGCTGAGCCAGCCCCAACCCTGGGCATGAGTCCAGGTGTAGTGGTGCACGCCTGTAATCCCAGCACTGGGAGGCTTGAAAACAGCAGGAGGGTCTCTATGAGTCTGAGCACCCCTGCACCCACGACCCATGCTGAGCTGGCCACTGAGACTGGATATGGTGACAGACTGGTGGCACATGCCTGTAATCCCAGCACCGGAGAGGCCCCAAATGCATTTTTTAAAAAAGCCTGCTGGTAATATAGCTTAGGGGCACAAGTTCCTGCAGGAGGATCACTATGAGTCTGAGCTGCATAGTGAGACCCTATAACAACCAAATACATTTATTTATTTACGTACCGGGGATTAAACTCAAGGCCTTACACTTGCCAGGCTGGTGTTTATGCCACTGAGCTATCTCCCTAGCCCCTAAATGCATTTTTTTTTTTAAAAATTAAAATAGGGTTGGCTCACGCCTGTAATCCCAGCACTTGGGAGGCTGAGGCAGGAGGATCAGTGTGAGTTTGAGACCAGCCTGGGCTACAAAAGTGAGTTCAAGGCCAGCCTGAACTGCACAGCATGACCTTGTCTCAAAAAGACAAAAAAAAAGTAACAATAAATAAAATAGGAATAGGAAACAGCCACCACCTCAAAGGCTGGAACACAAAGACAGCCAGTTGGGGTGCACAGAGCCAGGGGAGCTGTTCTTCAGTTTCTTCAGGGTTGAGGCTTTGTCAGGCTGCCACGTGCACCCTCAAGCCCTGCAGATGGGATGGACTTCCAAAAGGGGGGCTGCTCTGGTGTTCTGCAGGAAGGTAGCTGGGAGCTCAAGATCAGTCTGAGATACCTAGCGCAAGACCCTATTTCAAAAATAAATAAGATGGTGTCCTGTGGCATTGCATAAAGCAGAATTTCAGAGCTGAGGGCCCAGCTGTCTTTCTAGAACCCAGAGCGGTGCCTCAGCTGCTGCCTGCCTTTCTGACCTGCCCTCCCCCCCACAGGTCTTATGCTCAGTTCAAAGCTGTGTTTCAGTCTGAATGTTTGCACTTGTGTTGCCTTAGAAGCACCTTTCCCAGCCAGCCATGGTAGTACATGCCTGTAATCTGAGCACTCAGAAGGTTGAGGCAGGAGGATTGTTGAATTCGAGGCCTGCCTGGGCTACACAGTGAGCTCAAGGCCAGCCTGAGTTGCATAGTAAGAGCCGGTCTCAAGAAGACAACAACAAAACAATTATCTTTCCTTTGGTTCTTCCTCATTTAGCCACCAACTTGATGAGAATTGCTTTGACTTCACCAATCTCAAGAATCAGCCCTGTCCTTCCTTAGGCTCTATATTTCCCATTTTCAGTTTCCTGATAGCATTTATCACCATTTAAAATTACCTTCTAGGGGCTGGGGAGACAGCTCAGTAGAATAAATGCTTGCCTGGCAAGCACAAGGGCCTGCACTCAATCCCCAGTTCCGTAATCAATCAATCAATCAATAAAATACCTTCTAGGGCCAGCAAGATAGCTCAGCAAACTAAGCGCCTGCTTTGGCAAACAAAGGACCACATGCCCCACTGGACCTGCCCCCAGGGCGTGCTCAGCCGGTGACCAAGGCTAAAAACAGGAACATCACTGAGTCTGAGCTGCACAGTGAGACCCTGAACCAAATACATAAAACGAAAATAAATAAAATTACCTTCTTAAAAAAAACACTTCTAAGTAATGTTTTGGCCATGTATAACGGCATTCACCCATAATTTCAGTACCCCACAAATCCAGCCTATGCGATTTAGCAAGACCTTGTCCCAAAAATAAAGAAGTCAGGCCGGCCAGATAGCTCAGCAGACAAAAGCACTTGCTTAGGCAGAACGCAGCAGCTGGGGTTGAATCCCAGGCATGCTGTGCTGGCCCTGCCCCTGAGGCATGCTGAGAGGCCATTGAGACTGGGCCTGGTGGCGCATGCCCATAATCTCAGCACTTGGGAGGCTGTGTAGTGAGATCCTGTACACTTTAGACCCCGTACTAAAATACAAAAAAAAAAAAAAAAAAAAAGACAAAAATAAAGTCAGGCATGGTGCATCATACCTGTAGTCCCCGAGCTCAGGAGGCTGAGGCAGGAAGATTCACTGTGAGTTCAAGGCCAGCCTAAACTATACACTATACCAAATCCTACCTCATAAAATGAACATATACACAAATATGAAAAAATTTTGGGTTGGGGATATTGCCTATTTTTTTTTTTTTTTTTTTTTTGCGGGACTGGGATTTGAACTCATGTCCTTGAACTTACCAGGCAGGCACTTGTGCCTTGGAGCTATCTCCCCAACCCAAGGGGCTATATAGATCAGTGGCTTAAGTGCTTGCCTGGCAAGCACAAGGTCCTCAGTTCAATCCCTGATAACACACACACACACACACACACACACACACACAAATTCAAAAGGGGTGGTGATGTCAGTTAGTGGGAAGGTCTTGGATTCAATCCTCAATAGTATGTAATAATAAATATTTACATGGGGCTGGGGAAGATAGCTCACCAGCTTAAGCACCTGCCTGGCAAGTGTAAGGTCCTGCGTTCTATCCCTGATACCAGGAAAAAAAAAATTATAGTAATAATGTGGTCTATTACCTTTATTTTTGGGGTGGGCCTTTGAGATACGGTTTTTTTTGCTTTGTAGTTTAGGCTGACCTTGAACTCACTACATACCCCAAGTTGGGCTCCAACTCATAGCAACCCTGTCTGGCCCTCCTGAGTGCTAGGATCCCAGGTGTACACTCCCATGTCCTGCTGCCCTGTGTTTTACCAGGCTTTGTTTTCCTTTGTGGTATATGGAATGGAACCTGGAGCCTCCTGCATCTCAGGCATACACTCTGCCACTGAGCTGCACCCCCAGCCCCTACAGCACTTCAGCTTGCTTTTCTGCTTCCTTGACAGTAGCGGAGGTGGGGACACAGTATCCAGAAGGTTCTTAGGGAGGAGAGACAGACAGACAGGCAGAGAATACAATTTCCTATAGCTCCAGGGCCCCTCAGGGAAGAGGAGGACCTGCCCTGATTCTAGAGAAATGAATACCCACGATGCCCAATGTTCTTTGGATGCCTGCTGACTGGGCAGGGCACAGTGCCGAGCACCCAGCCTCACTAGAAGACTATTGGTCAAGATACTGATTTGGCCCTTCAGTTAAACCACCAGGTAACCTGGAGCAGCAAGTTAGGCACCTGTCTGTTCTGCAAGTGCATCTGTAAAATGGGTGAGTATGTAGGGATAGGATCTTGACCTCCAAGGAAGCTTACCCGCTGACAGTTAATTGGCAGTTCTACCTGCAGCGCTGAAATACTGGAAGAACACAAGCTCGATAAATCTTTCAAACATAGAATGAATGGGCTAAATTGGAAGAGAGGTCGTGGTATGAGAGATGCCAGGCAGCTAGGCGACCTAGTATCCTTGGTAATACGGAGGCTTCCCGGGGTTAAAGGTCGGGTTCCGGTCAAACCCAAGAAATACCGGAAGCCCCATATCAGGTCTACCTGGGCGGGAGCCTCCAGCCTCGTGGGATTAAGGCACCGAAGGGGAGCATGGAGGGGAGGAGCTTGCGGCCACCCAATGGTAGCGCGGGTGTCGTTCACGTCAGCCAATCAATGTCGGGAATCCATCAAATTTAAATCCCCTCCCACCTCCTTGGTCGGGACCTGTCCCGAAAGCGTTAGTAGAAAGAGAAGCCGCTGGCCCCGCCCTGGCCTGGGAGGCGGGGAAAGGGGCGGGCTACCTCTGAGGGTCCACCTATCACGATCCTCAGTCTGCGGAGGGGCGGGGGGCGGCGCCAATCAGGGTGAGCCACTGCAGCTCGGTGGAGCTGTTGGTTACAGTTGTTGCAACTTTTTTCGAAAGCTCGGTTTCCCGGGAGATCCCAGGCGGTGACAGAGCCCGGCAATGGCAAGAGGTATCTATCCAGCTGGCTAGCGCATGGGTGGGCAGGGTGGGGGTTGGCGCTAGAGCGAGCCGGGGGCGCCGGCAGGAGGCACCCTCCTGTGGGTGGTGCGTGGGGACACCGGGCAGGGGAGAAGGCACCCTCCCAACTTTCCCCAACTCCCGCTTCGGAAGCCCCCAGAAGCCCTCTCCACTACCGCGCCTCAGTTTCTTCTTTTTGAAAGTGTGGGCGCCCGTGCCGCTGCCTCCCCCAGAAGTAGCGGATCCATATGTTAGAGCTCACTGCAAACTAAAGCTTAGGGCACCTCCGAGGAAAGGTTAAGGACAGGAGGGGGAGCGGGACTTCGCCTATCCTAGTGCTCTCTTCTTGGGGGTGACCGCGAGACCAGGGAGCAGATCGGTAATCTACATCTTGAGGAGCGCGTCGGGGTGAGCGCTGCGGTGGCACCTTTCTCCCCCCCATGGTCTGAGTCAGCTCTGCACCGCGGAGCGAGGCCAGGCCCAACTGGCCCACTTCGGGTGACAAGGGTCCCCTGACACCTCCTGAGGTCCCGTTTGCCCGATCGGGTCAAGACTGCAGTCCACGGGCGATGGTGTGGATGGAGTGTACCGTGCGGCTAGCGATGTTCCTGCCCCAAGCCCATAGTTTGCAGTCAAGACCACGAAGTCCACGTTATGCGGCAGAGATCTCCAGCTGCTTGGTCATTTCCAGCCGTTGTGATTCCGCGCTAAAGGGCCAAAAACTTAAGTGTGACAGTTGAGTAGCATTGCTATTTTTAAAAAATAAGTTGGAGCTTTACATTATGCTTGAAATGCCAAGGCACCACATGCTAGTAGGAATTTGCTTTAATGCAGTAAGCTCTCAGTAGCAACCATAACGAATAAAATCTTGATGCATTCATTCCGCAAATATATATTGGGCCTCTTTGTTCGCAGGCCCCACACCCAATTGCATCATTTGTTCTCCCAGCAGCACAATATGGTCTTTGGGGACAAGTTTTCCCCAGATTCTAGTAAAGAAAGGAAGCATAATGAATTCAGGTTAAAAGAGCTTCATAACCCAGTTCATGTAAAAAATTAAGACTAATATTTTTCCTTAGAAAAATGTAAGCTTCTGAGGGCTGGGGAGATAGCTCCATGGCACAAGTGCCCGCCTGGCAAGCGCAAGGTCGTGAATTCAAACCCCATGTCCCCCCCCCCAAAAAAAAAAAAAAAAAAAAGAAAAGAAAAATGTAAGCTTCTAAAAGTATATGTAATTTATCTAGTCATCTGACAAAGTCTCAATAAAACTATGATTCCCTGGTTCATTTTTACTATTATTGCAAGACCATCTAAACTACTTCCTAGGCTTGTTTAGCCCTTACCACTTATCCAAAGCGAAGGTGAAAGTTTTCCAGCTGCTATCATGGTAGGGTTGCAAATCACCTTTGTAATTACTGGCTAGTGATTTCACGGTCAGCTGACCCCCAGTTTCATAGTTATCTATAGTTACTATAGTTTCTTTCTTTCTTTCTTTTTTTTTTTTTTTTGTCTTTTTGAGACAGGGTTTCAGCCAGTTCAGGCTGGCTTTAAGCTCACTTTTGTAGCCCACGCTGGTCTCAAACTCACACGAATCCTCCTGCCTCAGCCTCCCAAGTGCTGGGATTACAGGCATATGCCACCACGCCCAGCTCCAGTTACCATAGTTTCTTAGGGTCTTTTTTTTTTTTTTTTTTTTTAAGATAGGATCGTGCTACACGGTTCAGTCTGACCTTGCCTTGAACTTGGGGCCATTCTCCTGCCTCAACCTCCTGATAGCTGGAGTTACAGGAGAGTACCACCACACCAGGCATTGCATTGTTCTTGCAAACAGTTAAATTGGCTATTTAGAATTGTAAATACCAATCATGTACAGTATATCAAGCAGTTCATTTTGGGAGTCCCTCTGGGTCCCGCTAACAAACTTCAGATACCAGGCAACTGAAGTTTTATACCCATGTAGATAATTATACCCCCAAGTGTATTAGTTTGAGAAGGCTCAGTCCATCTACTTCCGCCCATCTCTTCTGCCATTACCAATTAGTTCTCTTTGAATTGTTTTCTCTTCCAGTTTTACCATCTCCACTTCCGTATCCCTTCACTGCTTTGATGACTCCTCAGGAAGACAGATTTTCATCATGTCATCCTCACTACTCTCTGTACCCCCAGCCTCTCGTTTCTAGAGACCACAGAGTTGTTTGTTGGTTATTTTTTGTTGTTTTTATTTTTGGTGTTTTGTTTTTGTTTTTTTGTACCAGGATCAAATCCACAACCTCACATTTACCAGGTAGGCACCGTGCCACTGAGCTATATCCCTGGCCCCCAGGCTCCCTGTTACTCCTACGATCAAATCCATAGTTATCACCATGACCTGCAAAGCTCTGCTGACCTCCTGGCCTCACTGGGTTCCATCTGCCTTTATGTTTCCTGCTGTGTCCTTCGCACAAGGCCTGAAACATAGTAGGTGTTCAATGTTTGTTGAGTGAATGAATGTATTAGTATGTTAGGGTTTAAAATCAACAAAAACAATCTTTTTTTTTTTTTTGAGAGAGAGAGATTTTGATATGCAGTTCAGGCTGGTCTTGAGCTCACTTTGTAACCCTGGCTGGTCTCAAAATTGCAACAATTCTTCTGCCACAGCCTCCCAAGTGCTGGGCTTACAAGCATGCACCACCACACTCAGCCCTGGCACTGAACTTAATATGTAGTCTCTGGCCTTGAATTCATAGAGATCCTCCCACCTCAACCTTCTATTTGTTGGGATTACAGGTGTGCACCACCGCACCTGGCACAATATTACATTCTTTATGGTAATATAGCAGAACTGGATTCAAATTCCACCCAGCTCCATTGCTTCCTACAAGTAATTCATCTGGTCTGAGCCTCAATTTCCACATCTGTGAAACAGGAATAGCAGCTTCCCCTGAGTTGTTGGTAAATTTAAATTAAATAATGTAATGTGACAGAGCCTAACACATCATAAACATTCAGTAAGTGTTAGTTATAAGTGACATTGCTGTTGAATTATGAAATCCTGTATTTTTTTGATAGGTATAGTAGTTATATACCTATAAAAATGTGCAAAGGAAAGGAGGACTTTTGAAACTTAAACTAGATGATTTGCATTTACCTGTTTTGGATATTGTGACAATTTCTGGCCTACTGATATAGAGACACTGTCAAGTGGCTGAACCTGAGTGTCATAGTCTTGCTGTGGTGGTTTTATTGGCAGAGGACGGGAGGTTGAAACAGGGTCTCAGTAGGTAGTCTAAGATGGCCTTAAATAAGTAGCCCAGGCTGGCCTTCAACTTGCAACTGTCTTCCTGCCTCAGACTCCTGAGTGCTGAGATTACAGGGACCTGCCACTAGACTAGCTCAGAGTGTCAGTTTCAAATCCTCTTTCTCTATCTGGGTAGTCTCTGGTGTTCCAGTATGTTAGGGTCTGTAGAGGGCATGGGCAGTGCACCCTCACCCAGGAGTTAGTGGTTGGGAGTGGGGAAGCCACCTTGCAGGCTTTGAAACTAAAAGTTGTTGCAGGAGAGGTTGTCCTGAGGGTCTCCCGTGGCCGTGGCGTGGCTGCAAAGAGCCGGTTTGCTTATTTGCAGATATTGGGAGGTGCTAGGTAGAATATGGAATGCAGGGTTCTTGGTTTTTACCCATGAGGAAGCCAAGAGCCAGACTAGGAAGTGGAGTGTTTGTGGTCACAAAGCACCTCCGGAGTTGAGAGAAACCCAGGCCGCAGGAGCTGGCTGCCTTCAAGCGTCTCTTTGGCATCCATGACTTTGCGCAAATTCATTGAATCTTTGGCTGAGGGCCCACAAGGCCTAACAGCTGCTGCATAATCTTGCCTACCTGGGCATTCTGTCATGGGGACAGGGGCGGGGTAGATGGCCACCTGCTAAACCCATCTGCAGCACCAGGTGCTCTTCCCACCTTCAATTGCCTCTGCAAGGTAGGGACTGGGACTTTTGACCATGCTGGAAGCCCACTCATCGTTTCGCTTCTCTGAGCCTCAGTTTTCCCATCTGTAGAGAAAACAACATGTTTACTCTCCACAGGCTATTGTGAGGTTTGAATGATAACGTATGTGTGCAGTACAAGCACCCAGGCAGTGTCTGCGGCCGGGCCTCCTATCGCCAAGTACAGACTGCCTAGGTTTGACACTTTGATATCCCTTCCTGGTTCTGGGGCCGTGGGTGCAGCCCTTGTGCATTTCTAAAAACTTAACATCCCCTAGCTTGGTCTGGGTTGCTGGCAGAAGTGGATCTCGGGGGCTCCCCGGAAGTTTTACTCAGGCTAGAGAAGATCACCACCTGCATCCCCTCCCCCGCTGCCCGCCCTGCCTGTCGCGTTCAGCGATGCCGACTTCTGGCACTAATCGGGCTCCCAGAATACCCGCTGCACCCGCGCGAGAAGGAGCCCGGCGCGCCGGAGCTTGGCTGTCACCGTTGCGTTTCCCCCCGCGGTGCAAGCCGAGTGGCTGAGCGCGCGCGCGAGGGGGCGCGCCCGAGCCCGGATTCGCGGAGCGGCCTGGGCTCCTCCCCGAGCCGGGCGCCGCCTCCTCCTCCTTCTCCTCCTCCTCTTCCTCGGATCCCTCCCTCCTGCTTCCCTCGCTCGGGGCGGCTCGGGGCGGCTCGGGGCGGCCCGGGGCTGCCGCGGCGCGCGGTGCCGGCCGGGCCTCGCACGCCATGGGGGAAGGGGGCGCCGTGGGGCGCCGCCGGCCCTTCCCCGGGGCGCCGCGGCGGCGCTGGTGGCGGCGGCAGCGGCAGCGGCAACGACAGCGCTGGTGGCCGGGTCGCGGCGGAGGCGACGAGGGCGAGGTGGCGGGGCGCGCCGCCATGGGCCTGGCCGGGCTGCAGGTGGGTGTGTCGGGCCCGGCCGCGCAGGGGACGGGCGGCGCTTGGGCCCGGCCGAGCTGGCCGGCGGGGGGACAACGCGGACCCAGGCCCGCCCCGGCCGGCCCTCCGCCGCCGGGCCCTCGAAACATGGCTGCGGCGGGAGGCGCCACCGCGGCGCCCGGCCCGGGCGGCCCCGCTCCCCGCCCCGCCGCGCCCTGAGCGCCCCCTCCCCCGCTTCCCCCGGGTCCCCCTCTCCAGGCAGGAAGATGTCCAAGCCCCGCGCGGTGGAGGCGGCGGCGGCGGCGGCGGCGGTGGCAGCGACGGCCCCGGGCCCGGAGATGGTGGAGCGGAGGGGCCCGGGGAGGCCCCGCACCGACGGGGTAAGCAGGCTCCCTCCCCGCCCCAGAGGCGCCCGCCCTCCAGCCGGGCACCGGGGATCCGGCCCGGCCTGGCCCGCGCCCGCGCCCGCGCCCGCGCCGCCCCGGGGCGCCCAGCTTGCCTGGCTGCTTCCTTTTCCGCTGCCTGGCTGGGAGTGGCGGCCACAGTGGCTTCGCCAGGCCCCTGGCAGGCAGTGTTTGACCTCGGAAAAGTTTCACTGTGCCTTGATGGCGTTTGTGCTCCCCTAGCCCCAGCAGCGTCCAGGAGGTGGCTGCTTTCCAGGGTGTGCGGGACCCGCTCTTGTTGCTCGGCGAGGTCACCGACTTGGTGTTTAGTGGCTCCCGGGCAGCAGGGCGCTGCAGTGTTTCTGGGGAAGCTCTCCGGTGGGGTGGCCTGTTCTCTCTTGGGGACAGATCCCACCCCTAGAGACGCCCGCAGTGACCTGTACCGCCCGCGGCTGTCCACTGAGAGTAAAGGCAAGGCGTGGCTTGTAAGAGAGTAACTGCCTTAGCCTCTGCACTTAAGAGCCTCCCTGCAGTCCTCTGACCACAGTCCTTGGTGGCCCCTGGGCTTCGTGATCTCGGAGAGCAATCAAGGCTGGCTCCCTTAGGGCTCAGCACTGATAAGCCTTCCCAGCTGACCTCTGGAGCCAGTGGTTAATCAGATTCACTGAGCCCTGTTTCTTTACTAGAGCTGCTGCCTGTCCACCAGGGCAGTTAAGTCAGCCTGTCGCAGCCAGCTCTTTAGATTCCCAGTTTTTCCTGGGTCATTCCAACGTCCGTCGCTGCTGGTAGGTTACAGATAGGCCAGCACAGATGGTTCTCATGTTGGCCAGATGTCCCTTCAGTGACAAGAACTAGAGCTCAGGGTCAGGGGCCCTCAACTTGCCAGTGCTCCCCTGCGAACTGGAGCTGGCATCCTCTGGTGGCCTCATCCTTGAGAGATGGTGTCACCGTGGTTTATTCTGTCTTTTATGTTCCTGTTTCCCGTTTAATGTTCTGGATCTTCATTTTCAAGCTTCTTTCAAAATGTGTCTTTGTCTTTCTAGGAGAACGTATTCGCCGGGCAGTCGAAGATCTATTCCTACATGAGCCCAAACAAATGCTCTGGAATGCGTTCCCCCCTTCAGGAAGAGAATTCAGTTGCACATCATGAAGTCAAATGCCAGGGGAAACCATTAGCTGGGATCTACAGGAAACGAGAAGGTAAGCCTCAGAAGGGCCCCTCTCTTGCTAAAGACTCATGTGGGTGTTCATCATGTTGGAGAGATTTGAGCTGTGTTGCTAAGCTAGAGCAAAAGGAGCCAAAGAGTAACCCGTCCCAGGGTGTGTGCCATGCTTTCATAAGGTCAGCGTGCTCTTCAGGCTTGATTTTGCCAAGTTGCAAAACTGGTGAGCCTGCCCTGCCGTCAGTGAGGCTTTTAAATGCTGAAAGTGCAGAAGTGGTGGTGTGAACACAGGGCGCTGATTGTTTCCCTTTTATTGGGGACCTTGACTTTTTTTTATTGTTTCAAAGAGAAGGAAAAGAAAAAAAAAGCACAGGGCCTTGACTTTATTTCTGAGGTTTCTTTTTGCTGAAATGAGTGCCAGTGATGAGATTTAGAGCTGGGCATTCTTGAGCCCCTGGTTTGATCTCTGACACCCTCCAGGCCCACCCCCACCCACCTCCTGTGCCAAAAACATGAACCAGAAAATACACTGTTATGGAAAGTTCTATCCAGCCCTGCAGATAAACGGAACCCTCTAAGGATCTTGTTCTCTCCTGAGTATTTTCTTTCAAAGCTCCCCAGATCCCCATACTCCTGTCTAATTAAAACCCGCCTGATGAGCCAAGCCTTGGGCTCCCCGCAGCTCTGTGGGAGGAATTCTTGACTTTGCTAGGGCAGGTGTCACAGGCATAGATCAGCTTGAGCTGTGGGCTCAGATCTGAGATACAGAGGTGGGGGACACCCAGTCCGAAGCTAGGGGCTGCCCCCAGTGTGATTTCCCCCGAGGGCACAGGGCAGGACTTAGGTCATAATCTCACTTCTGCCACTTGGAAGGAGGACGCTGAGGCACAGTGCTGCTCTTTGGGGAACCTCAGTCAGCTCATCTGTAGTCAGGGGAAATGAGCCTCCCCACCCCCAGGGCTTTTCGGAAGATCAGTTACAGTGAGGACGCAGAGAGGCTTTGTGATGGGCGGCAGATGGCAGCTCTCTCACTGGATGCCAGCCCCACGGCCTGGGTCAGTCCTTTACCTGCCTCCTAAGCGCTGGGAACGGGCTTGCTCCGCAGCGGTGACCAGCCAGCTGCACATCATTTTGGAATGGGGGTGAATGTAAGGTGCCCCCAAAGATAACAGGGGACTCAAGAAGCTAGCTAATTTAGCTCACAGTGTCACAGAATGGCAATGATTAACATTTTGGGTCAGATGTATTTTGGAGCGCTGGTAGTTTTGTGGTACAGGCTAACTTCCTGGGCAGCATTCTGGGTTACCTCTGAACTCAGTTTCCCCCAGTGCACCTAAGAACTCATAAAAGGAGGTAGATGATTTGGATGGTTTTGATGTATTATTTATTGTTTATTGAGCTATAAATAATCATGTATCACAGCTCCTAAGGCGTCACTTTCCCTCTTCCTCACAAGCTAGCTACCAGTAAACTCCTTTCTCTCTCTGACTTTGCCATTTAGAGCCTTTTTTTTTTTAAATGGGTCTCACATTGGTTCAGGCTGGGTCTAACTATCTATAGCCCAGGCTGGCCTCAAACTCACAGCAATCCTCCTGTCTCAGCCTCCTGTGTGCTGAGATTATAGGCTTGCAGCTCTGTGGTGGGAACATTTTATACAGATGGATCACACAGTGCAGCTTTTGTGTTTAGCGTTTTGAACTTAGCATGATGTGTAGCACGTGTTGATGAGTGGTATGTTCCTTTTTGAGGCCAACACATGTTCCCTTGTGTGGATAACCCACGTTTTGTTTAATCATTTATCTGTTGATGGGCATTGGGCCTGTTTGTGCTTTTCAGCTGTTAAAAATAAGCCACTACATTCATGTGCAGATTTCTGTTCAAACAGATGTTTTTAATTCTCTTGAGTAAATGCATAAGAGTGGAATTGCTGGGTCATACGGTAATCCTGTGTTTTTGAAGAACTGCCAAACTTTGTAAAGTGGATGGGCCTTTTTACATTCCTATCAGTAGTGTGTTATGTACATATTTTAAAAAGTAAGTCTTTAAAAAAAGAAAACAAATAGTTCGGCAGTACTGCCGCTCCAGACTGTTATCAGGTATGGTATTCACAATGGCGTCTCAGTGCCCGGGTACTCTACAGAGGACCATTGTGAGCACCAGCTTTATCCTTGTTACAAGGGGAGCTTGTCTTGATTAGGATCTGAAGTGAGGCCTGGTGTGGTAATTACACCCATTATCTTAAGAGGCTGAGGCAGGAGGATCACAAGTTCAAGCCCAGCCTGGGACCTTAGCAAAGCCCTGTCTCAAAATAAAAAGGGCTGAGAACATAGTCCAGTGTTAGGGCAGCCCCAGGTTCATCTCCAGTATGGCATGCTCCAAAAGGATTGAAGCCCAGCACTTGTACTGTGGCAGCCATGGCCACTGACCCAGTAGGCCCAGGGCACTGCTGCCCAATACTCCCAGCATCCTCTCTTCTCAGCCTTTCTAGAGCACTGCTGACAGGTCTCGCAGTTGAGAGGCGGGGTGGAGAATAAGCCTCTTTTTTTTTTTTTTTTTTTTTTTTTTTTTTCTTTCTGCTGCAGAGAAAAGAAATGCTGGGAATGCGATACGAAGTGCTGTAAAATCTGAGGAACAGAAACTCAAAGATGCCAGGAAAGGTCCCCTGGCCCCTTTTCCAAACCAAAAATCTGAAGCAGCAGAACCTCCAAAAACTCCAACCTCGTCTTGTGATTCTACCAATGTAGCCATCACCAAGCAAGCCCTGAAAAAGCCCCTCAAGGGCAAACAGGTGCCTCGGAAAAAGTAAGTGCTCCCGAAGCCCAGCTTCACCCAGCTCAGGGGGCTCCAAGGGCCGTGGCCTCTGTCACGGTGAAAGCTCAGGCCCCCCAAGCCCCCCATGCCATTGCTTGTCAGTATCTCTGTGTGGCACATGTGACGCTCAGGCCCCGTCCCTCCGCCTCTGTAAGACCCCCTTGCCTGGGTGAGCAGGTGCCATCAGGCTCCAGAACACAAAGGTGTTTAAGTGGCTCAGTTTCTACACACTGCCCTCAAGGAGCTAGGTACCTCGTGGGTGTGAGTGTGGCTTCAGTCCTGAGACCTGTTTTCCTCTCTTCCCTTCACCCCCAGAGCTCAAGGGAAATCACAACAGAATCGCAAGCTCACGGACTTCTACCCAGTCCGGAGAAGTTCCAGGAAGAGCAAAGCCGAGTTGCAGGTAGAACCTTGTGGCTTCTGATCTAGTTCTTGGGGGTTGGGATCGCCCCGACCCTGATGGGTGCTTGATCCTGGGCCTTGGGGCAGATCTCTAAGGGGACTGAACATGAGGCCTTTGCCTTAGGCTGCGTCCCTTGTCCCTTTGATGTTGGGAGGTAGAATCTGTGAAGTTATCCAGGCTGGGATCCACCTCTCAATACTACTGGATCCTGGGGTTACAGGCGTGTGTCACCGAGTGTGGCCTGCTCTGTTGTCTCAACGGTGTCAGTGGGTGACTTGGCTATTACTCTTTTGTGAAGGAGCCTCATGGCCTGGAGCCTGCAGCATATAAAGCCAGGTACCATCAGGAGTGGCTTTCCTAGGACTTGGTGGCCAGGCTGAGCCCTGACATGTTTGCAGTCTCGAAGTTTCCATGTAGTGGCGCAGGGTGGGACAGGGGAGGGATAGCTGTGCCAGTGGGAGGAACTGAGGCGGGTCCCTGGCCCTCTGTGCCTCTGCTGTTCTGTCTGGAAACTGGGCTGGCTGTTGTGAGGGTTGATGCTTGTAGGACGTGTGGCATGGAGCCTGGCACACAGTAGCCAGGGAACTGTGACAGTTGTCACCAGCCTTCCTGTGTGGTCATGTCCCAAGGCTGCAGTCAGCCCTTCTCGTGCCTGGAAACCTGGAGAACCTGTGGAGACTCAGGTGGGAGGGCAGAGGCAAGGGCTGGATTTGAGGTGGTGGAGTGTGGCGTGGTTATCGCCTCTGTCCTGGAGCCTAGGTGTGTGGCAGATGTGACCCCACGGCAGCCCCTCCCTGTTCTCCAAGGTGCAGACTCTGCAGGGAGCTGAACGTGTCATCTATTTGTGCTAAAGCTGCAGGTTGTGTACAGAGATTCATTGTGCGCTGTTATTTTATTTTATTTTTCTTTGACCTGGTGGTGCTTTACTTTAAAAGAACAGCATCCATCCCCTCACCCCA
The DNA here is from genome assembly GCA_004027915.1 of Capromys pilorides. Taxonomy (NCBI): domain Eukaryota; kingdom Metazoa; phylum Chordata; class Mammalia; order Rodentia; family Capromyidae; genus Capromys; species Capromys pilorides. The sequence goes on from PVKN010008500.1 coordinate 19,607, forward strand.
AGCACCTTGGCTCTATTTCAGGAGCCAGGCAGTGTCTTTTGGCCAAGCATGAGCTGTTAGAAAACACCCACCAGCAGTGGCAGCAGCCGGCTGTGTGAGGTCACCCCAGGCAGCACTGCAGAGCAAGAGGCAGTATCAGGCCGCAGCCAGGGCCCCTCCCAGCCTGGGGGGGTGCACTGGGGCCTCCAGGGTAGGATAAGCCAGTTTGCCCTGCTAAAGGGGAGCCATCTTCTGTGCCTGGGGAGAGAAGTGAGGTGTGCTACGGGTCTGCTCAGAGTGGACCAGAGGAGATGGAGGGCAACCATGGACCCACTTGTGTCTGCAAAGCCTGGGCTGCAGTGCCGGCAGCTTGCCATGTGCCTGACCCACAGCCAGCCTTGAGCAGAAGCCACGTGGTGCCCCTCACTGCTCATGCTGCCAGTGGGTCTGGCGCACGCCCACTGGCCAGGATGCTGTGGCTGGAGCTGGCAGGACGTGGCTTCTCTGGCTGCCCAGGCTGAGCTTGTCCTCATGCCACTAACCTGGGCCAGAGGGAGCTTGGCCAGGCCTGGGGTCCAGGTAGGGAGGGGACAGGGAGGCCGGGCAGAAACAGAACGAAGATGAGAAGTGCCAAGGCAGACTGGCTGGGGCAGGGTGTAGGACCCAGGGTACAGCTTGACCAGGAGAGAGGTGAGGTCTGGGCTTAGAGTCTGCGCAGCCAGGCCTGGACTTTGAGCCTGAGCCCAACCTGCACTGCAGGCCAGCCTGGACTATATGACGAGATCCTGTCTCAAAGAAAACCAAAATGGAATAAGTAAATACAAACAGTTGGGCCTGGAGAGGTGCCCTGGGCCCTGGACACTGCACTGTGGCCACCACCGGAGCCAGGAGCTGCTTCTTATCCCCAGACACCCAGGGCCTGACTAGTGGGGCCTCTGCTAATCCCACCTGGGCCATCAGGAGCCATGGGGGCTGTGGCCCTCATCTCATCTGCTCCCCAGCCAGCCCTCCTCACCTGCCCGCCCCTGCCAGGCCCTACAGTCCCCACGCCACCTGCCCAGAATGCCCTCCTCCACTGTCGGCCAGCTGCAGGCTCTCAGCCTTCACTCACTGCCCTCCTCCCTTGCACGCTGCTCGTGGTGAATCCTGCGTGGGCAGGAGGCACTGGCCAAGCCACAGTGGCCACTGTCCTAGCTGGGGGAGTCCGTGGCCCATGTGCCCAGGCCTGGTGTTCAGTACCAATTCACTAGGACCTTGCAGATAGGCACAGTGGCTGTGGCTCCTCTAGCCACGTAGTCAGGGGAGCGTCTCTGACAAAGTGGCCTTGGAGCAGAGCCCTGAAGGAAGAGGAAGGGAGCCACGCAGATGTTAAGGGGGAAAGGCACGTGAGGCATGAGGTGAGGCACGGGGACAAAAGTGCAAAGGCCCGGGGGCAGGCTCTGGGTCCTGCAAAACTTGGCAGACTGGGTTTTCTCCCTCTAGCAGTGAAGAGCTATTGTAAGCCTTCTGTTTTTCTTTAAATAATTTTTAGGGACAATACTGGGGGTGAAACCCAAGCTCTTCACAGTGAGCTGCATCGCCTCCACTCCTTTTTTGAGACAGTCTTGCCAAGTTGTCCAGATGAAGCTTAAATTTATGATTCTCAGCGTTAGCCTCCCAAAGTGCTGGGATTCAAGGCACAGAGTGTGTGCCTGGCTTAAATAAGTTTTGATCTTGTAATTTGAGGTTTGTTAGAGAAGTTGCAGAGACAGTGCAGTGTTTCCATGGACCCGTGACCAGCTTCTCTTGGTGTCACAAGCTAGGTACCCCCGCCGGTATAACCTACCAAGCAGACATGCAGGGTGCTGCGATCCGATTCAGATTTTTAAAAGACCCCTCTGGCTCCTGGGTGAGGAGTGGGGTTCAGAGTGGACGTTGGGGGACCGGCGCAGATGAGGAACTGGTCTCCTAGGAGACCCCAATGACATCACAGGGTCTGGTATGTTGCATTGTAGACCGTGCTGGTCCAGGGGTCTAGGAAACCCTAAGGGCCTTGGCAGTTAGGCGAGGTCTCCGAGGTCTCCATGGGAGAGCTCCGTGAGAAGCTGTGTCACTGGGGCTTCTCTTGTCCTGTTCCCTGAGGTTCCCCTTTATTCCCATGTCCTGCACACTGAGAGCACCATGGGCCTGGGGGTGAAGTAAGGACTCCACGGGTGGGGCTGGGAGGGGCAGCCACCTCTCCTTGATGCCAGTCACTACTGTAGAGACGCAGCTCAGCGACCCTAAATCATGCCGATGCCCAGGGAGCGGGCAACTGAAAGGGAACGGACACGCGTCCCATCTATAGGATGTGTCCTCTGCTGTTGGTGATTTTTGAGATAGGGTCTCTCTAAATTGACAGTCATGGGCCAGTGAGATAGCTCAGCGGTCTAAAGCGCCTGCTTAGGCAAGCTTAGGCAACTGCAGGGACCGCAGTTCGATCCCTGGCACCACATGCTGCGCCAGCCCCATCCCCTGGACGGGTTGAGCTGGCCATAACATAAATAAGTAAATAAAGCTTTAAAAAAAAGTAAATAAAATAAATTGACAGTCATAGGGGCTGGAGAGATAGCTCCATGGCACAAGTACCTGCCTGGCAAGTGCAAGGTCATGAGTTCGAAACCTGGTCCCATAAAAATAAAAAAATAATAAATTGGCAGTCTTGAGATTACAGGCTTGTAGCAACCACGCCCAGAGCAGAGGCAGGTTCTGCCCCTGGGCAGATGGCTCCTCTTGCTGCTGGTGAGGTGGCACAGCAACAGAAATGGGGGTGGGGTTGAAAGGAATCTAGTGGCTGGGCTGCCACTCGGTCTCAGCAGCGCCACCTGGGGACTGAGCCTTCAGTACAGGCACTTCTGGAGAACACTGTAGCCACCTTGGAGTCCCGTCCCGCCAGTGAGCGTCCAGGCGGTGTCCTCCTGGCCTGGGTGCCTCTACGCGGCTGGTCAGCACAGGAGAGTGCCTGGGGTTCTGGTCTCCAGGGCCCTGTGGTGGGGTGGAAGCAGACGCTGATGCCGCCCTTTGCTTTCCTCCTCTTGCAGTCGGAAGAAAGGAAAAGAATCGATGAGCTGATCGAGAGCGGGAAGGAGGAAGGCATGAAGGTATGGGGTGCTGCGTGTGGCCGCGTGTGGCCACGCCCTTCGGGAGTCACTAAGGGTCAGGCTCCATCTGGTTTCCAGAGCAAGGCATAGAGGCCTGAGGAAATAGCCCTGAAGGAGACGTAAATTTTGTTTGATTCCCCCTCCCCCCAATTCTGGGGATTGATCTGGGGTCTTCAATTGAGCCACATCCCCAGTGACAAAAAGCCTCCCCCCAACATGCACACTTTTTAAATTTTGAGGCAGGGTCCTGCTGTATTGCCCAGGCTGGGCTTGAACTTGCAATCTTCCTGCCTCAGCCTACCTCCCAAGAGCCACCATGCTCAGCTATGATTTTATAAAGTATACATTTCGCAGTGGGGTGCACCCATTGTCCGTGTCTGATTCCAGAGGCTTGCGTCTTCCCCAGTGGGCACCTTGTACCTGGGACTAGTCACTCCGGAGGAGATCCGGTTCCAGAGCGAGGTGGCCACGTGGATCTGCACCATATCTGGGGGCCCCTCAAGCTACTGCTTTCCATCTCTGTTCATCAAGCTGGGAGAGACATTGGCGGGGAATGGTGACAGGGAAGAGACTGGGACACTGAGACTGGCTTTGTTCCATATAGCAGAAAACATTGTAGACACAAGTGTCTGCTGCACCACCTCCAAACTGTGTGGCCTTGGGCACCTGGCTCTTGCTGTCTAAAGCCGTTTCCTCATCTGCAGAGCAGGGCAGCAGCCACCCCAGATCTCTGCTGAGGGTCTGATGTGATAATGTTTTATTTATTTTTTATTTATTTATTTATTTTGTCTTTTTGAGACAGGGTCTCACTATGCAGTTCAGGCTGGCTTTGAGCTCACTTTTGTAGCCCAGGCTGGTCTCCAACTCACACCTGTCCTCCTGCTTCAGCCTCCTAAGTGCTGGGATTACAGGCGTGTAATCCCACACCCGGCTGTGATAGTGTTTTAAAGACACGTGGAGGAGGGGCTTTGGGTAGGTGCTGTGCTGCTTGTACAGGGTGCCGCCTGTTTTTCTTTTTGGGCTTGAATTCAGGACCTTGCACTTGCCAGGAAGGTGCTTGTGCAGCTGAGCTGTGTCCCTGGCCCAAGCCTATGTTTTTGCTGCTTTCTGAAGCGGTGCTGGAAATCTTGCCTGTGTACATCTGCAAGATATGATTAGAAAGGAAAATACTATTGTTATCCAACACAAAGACAGACTTGTAAGAGCACGACACTCTGTCCTCCTCACTGGCTGTGACACTGGGCAACTGGTGGCTCTTCCCTAAACTCCAAATGACCTCGAAATACAAACCTTTCAAGTAGATTCAGGACATAAGGCAGTCAGGACAGTACAAGTAGACGCTCACAAGAGGAGACTCATGCTTCAGCAAGTGGTGGGACCCAGGGGACAAGCGAGTTGGACCTTCACTGTTTCTCCATTGTCCCTCGCACAACTGTGTGCACTTAGAAAACCCTTCTCTCTGCACAAGATGGATGAATCCCATTTTCACGGAGCCCACCTGGATAAAACTGGTAAAGCCAGGGGTAAAGACCTCAGCCTCCAGGAGGGCCGCCATGCCTGCTGGTTGTTGCTTTTTATCTTTTTGAGACTGGGTCTTGCTATGTATGCAGTTTATTTTTTTTTTTTAATTTTCTTAATTTTTTTTTTACTTTATTTATTTGTTTGCTTGTTTATTTTTTTATTTTTTTATGGCCGGCTCAGCCTGCCCTAGTGGTGGGGCTGGCACAGCATGTGGTGCCAGGGATCGAACCACAGTCCCTGCGGTTGCCTGAGCTTTCCTAAGCAGGCGCTTTAGACCACTGAGCCATCTCACCAGCCCTATGTATGCAGTTTAGGCTGGCCTTTAGCTCGCTTTGTAGTCCAGGCTGACAATGATCCTCCTGCCTCAGCCTCCAGAGTGGTGGGATGACAGATGTGTCTGGCCTTGGTAATTTCTGTCACTGCTGAGAACCAACTCTTTCACCCCTTCCTGACAGATTGACCTCATCGATGGCAAAGGCAGGGGTGTGATCGCCACCAAGCAGTTCTCCCGGGGCGACTTCGTGGTAGAGTACCATGGTGACCTCATCGAGATCACCGATGCCAAGAAGCGAGAGGCTCTGTACGCGCAAGACCCCTCCACGGGCTGCTACATGTACTACTTTCAGTATCTCAGCAAAACCTACTGGTAAGTGGACTGCGTTTTGGTTTCTGTTTGTTTTTTGAGACAGGGAATGGGATCTTGCTGTTGGGCAAGCTCACAGTAGCCCAGGTTGGTTTGGTTTAGTTTTTGGGATTTTTGTTGTTGTTGTTTTTTCTTTTTTTTTAATCTTAGGGAAGGATTTACAGGATGTTCAAGGTCTCACTACTAGATCAGACTTGTAGTGATCCGCCTGCTTACAGC
>PVKN010008501.1:0-25065 GCA_004027915.1 Capromys pilorides
TTTTTTTTTTTTTTTTTTTTTTTTTTTTTTTTTTGCGGGACCAAGATTTGAACTCATGACCTTGCACTTGCCATGCAGGTACTTGTACCACACAGCTATCTCCCCAGCCCAGGTACTATCTATTTTTTTAAAAAAATTTATTTATGCAAGCCAGTGAGGGACTGAATCACTTGCAAAAGGCACAGGGATGGGAAATAGCAGGGTTGCATTTGAACTCACAGGGCAGGACTTGGAGCCCTATAAGGATGGTCTCCATGGTTACCAGGAGCCCCATTCCACTTCCTGTCCAGCAGTGGGGGCAGGCGAGGCTTCTGCCTGAGGGGCCACTGTGCATCCTTCGCAGTGTACCTGGGCTTCCTGTGGATGCTGCTGCTGGCGGCCTACGGGCAGAGGGACCCGAGTGCCTACCACTTCCACAGGCACCTAGAGAGCAGCTTCACCAGAGGCTTTTCGGACGTGCTGGGCTTCCCCGAGTTCTTCAAATGGGCCAACAACACCCTGGTGAACAACCTGTACGGCCCGCACCCAGGTACACAGCCCACGTGCACGCCGCGGCCCGCGAACGGGTGTGGGTCCCAGGAAGGTCTTAGCCACAGGAGCCCAGAGGCTGTGCTCACAGGTGGCCACAAGGGTCCTCGAAGCTGCGGTCAGCTTGGCCAGCTGAACCAGGCAAGCTGTAGGCTATTAAGTATCTCGTATGGCTGCTGCGCAGGTCTCAGGGGGACGGGGAAGGACTTTTCTACAAGAGCTAGACACACAAACCCACCGTCGCTTGTAGGAGTCATCAGTAGGGGAGCTGGCACAGCTCAAGTGACACAACCGCTCTCCTATGGGAACCCAGACATGTGCAGAAGGTAAAGGACAAAATGAGAACCAGCTGTGGTGGCCACGCCTATCATCCCAGCACTTGGGAGGCTGAGGCAGGAGGATCCATGCAAGTTCAAGATCAGCCTGCGCTACAAAGTGAGCTCAAGGCCAGCCTGACTGCATAGCAGAAGTCTGTCTCAAAAAGACAAAAACATAAAAGGACAGGGCAGGGGTAGCCCAGAGAAGGGGCAGCGTGGAAGACACAGCCGAGGGCCTGGCAGGGCACGGTAACCCCTTGGCTAGGAGGGTCCAAAGAAGGCATAGCGTGGTCCAAGTGGAGGGTCAGCGGGGCGTGGGCTGCTGCGTCCGCGCCGGCCCCTTTCTGGCCCTCTCTACGTCTGGACGTCCCTGACGTCCTCGTTTGCGGAATCACCGCCTGGTTTTCTGCTGCAGGCTTTGTCACAGATGGGAACTCCAAGCTGGTCGGCGGTGCCCACATGCGCCAGGTCCGGGTCCGGGAAAGCCCCTGCGCCGCGGCCCGGCAGCTGCTGCCTCCTCCGGGTGGATGCGGCTGGCCGTACTCGCCAGACGAGGAAGACCGCGCGGACTATGGGGAGGACTGGAACGCCTCGGCCCTCAGCCGCAGTGGGCGCCTGCCCCAGGCCTGGCACTACCAGAGCCAGAGTCAGCGTCGAGGGTTCCCCGTGTGGGGCAGGCTAGCGCTGTACCCCGGAGGAGGCTACGCCGTCCCCTTGGGGACGGAGCGCCAGCACGCAGCGAGGTGAGGCTGCAGGAGCGAGCCGCTTGTGGGGTCCTCAGGGCCTCCCAACAGGGTGCACCAAGCTCCTCCGCGTGGTGGTGGTGGTGGTGGGGTGCTGGCCGACTCAGAGTCATTCCGAGGGCCTTGGAGACCTAAATCTCTGGGTTTGTCCGAGGACTGTGGGACAGGAGGGACCCTCCGCAGGACAGAGGTGCCCCAAGCACCCCTCTTCTCGCAGCGTTCTCCGGTATCTCTTTGACCACACCTGGCTGGACACCCAGACCAGGGCTGTGTTGGTGGAGTTCACCGTCTACAACGCCAACGTGAACCTGTTCTGCGTGGTCACACTCACGCTGGAGACCAGCGGCCTGGGTGAGCCCCACATCCGAAAGCCCTGCCACTCAGGGGGCCCGTGGCATGCTGGGGGATTCAGGACAAAAAGCTTTTGGGGACATGAGGGGTGGGGCTGGGTCTCTCTGCAGCTGGCATCCCCGAACCCCCAAACCAGGATGTGAGTGCTGCCCAGCCCTCCCTTCCAGGGGCCCCAAGTTCGGTTTTACCTGGGCTCCAGGTACTGCAGGTGGGTGAGGGGCTGGGAGAGGGCCGGCCACCTGGTTGCAAGTGCGGTCACCCAGGAGATAGTTCACAGCCTGCATGTTAATCCGCAGCGGAAGTGCATCTCTCACACACACACACACACACACACACACACACACACACACACCTGCAATTTCAGCTACTGGGAGGCCTTGGCAAGAGGATCACAAGTTGGAGTCCTGCCTGGACTACAGAGCAAGACTGTTTCTCAAAACGAAAAATAAAATACAGCTCGGCCGTAGCTCAGGAGGGCTCTGGCCTAGCCCCACAGAGGCTCTGGGTTCATCCCCAGGAGCACAGGAAAGGAAGGAGGAAATTAGATGCCAACCGCAAGCTACTACAAACCATCAAATGTTTAGCTAGTGCTCCACCTGTCTGAAACTCAGCATCCTTTCTTAAACTGTCAACTTTTTTTGCAATAGGGTTTGTTTTTTTTTAAAGTTTATTTTTTAATTTTTTAAACCTCATTTATTTAATTCTTTGTGTTCTGGCTGGCTCAGCCTGCCCTGGGGGTGGGGCTGGCGCAGCATGTGGTGCCGGAGATCGAACCGCAGTCCCTGTGGTTGCCTAAGCAGGCGCTTTAGACCACTGAGCCATCTCGCCAGCCATGCAATAGGGTCTTGCTATGTAGCTCAAACTGGCCTCAGGCTCCTGCCACTGCTTTCCAAGTGCTGGGATGATAGAGGCTGTAAACAGGAGAATCACTAGGAGTCTTATCTATGAAGTAAAACCCTGTAGACCCTGTACTAAATACATAAATAAAAAATAATAATAAATTTTAAAAAGAGAAGTCAGGCTGGGGCCTGAAGAGATAGCTCAGAGGAATAAGCACTGGCCTGGCAAGAACAGGGACCTGAATTCAATCCCTGGCCTCACATGCCAGGCACGTCGTCTCAGCCCTGGTTCCCTGGGCGCACCCTCTTGGCCCTGGATGCAATAAAGAAAAAAAAAAAAATCAAGCTAAAATTGTCTTTAGTAAAAAAATAAAATAAAATAAAAAATCAATCAAAGGTCTGGGGAGATAGCTCAGTAGAATTAAGTGCTGGCCTGGCAAGCACAGGGTCTTGAGTTCAATCCCCGGTACCACAAAAGAAATTAAAAATAAAAATAAAAATGTCTTTAGTTTGTGTAAGGTTTGGTGCCCAATACCACAATAAATAAGTAAATTTGGAATGGTGAATGGCTTTCACCTGCAATCATTGGCCAGGTCAATAGCTTCCTTCAAAGTTTTTAGTTTATTTTTATGTCTTTTGATCTCCTATTCCTTTTTGCTGTCTTTTTGGGTCTCTCTGCTTGCTTGCTTGCTTTCTTTCTTTCTTTCTTTCTTTCTTTCTTTCTTTCTTTCTTTCTTTCTGCTTCGGCCACCCCCATGCTGGGGTCATGACTGTGCACAACCATGTCTGGCTTCCTTTTGGCTCTTCAAGGAAGACATTTTTTTTTTTTTTCTTTCAGGGCCAGGGATTGAACTCATGACCCTGCACTTGCCAGGCAGGTTCTTATTTTACTGAGCTATCTCCCCAGCCCCAAGGAAGACTTTTTAAATAACTTATCCAAAAAATAGATCTGATTACTGGCGAGATGGCTCAGCAGTCTAAAGCACCTGCTTAGGAAAGCTTAGGCAACGGCAGGGACTGCAGTTCGATCCCTGGCACCACATGCTCTGCCAGCCCCACCCCCAGGGTAGGCTGAGCTGGCCATAATATTAAAAAAAAAAAGAGGAAGAGGAAGGAGAAGGAGGAGGAAGGGGAAGGGGAAGGGGAAGGGGAAGAGGAAGAGGAAGAGGAAGAAGAAGAAGAGAGGAGGAGGAGGAGGAGGAGGAGAAGGAGAAGGAGAAGGAGAAGGAGAAGGAGAAGGAGAAGGAGAAGGAGAAGGAGAAGGAGAAGGAGAAGGAGAAGAAGAAACTAGGGCTGGGGAGATAGCTCTGTGGCACAAGTGCCTGCCTGGCAATTGCAAGGTCGTGAGTTCAAACTCCAGTCCCAAAAAAACAACAACAAAAAAACCCATCTGATTGAATTGTGTTCCTACACAGAAGAAGTCCAGAGTAGGTGCCTGGCCTTGCTGATTCCACAATCCCTGATGCTGTCAGAGCCTGTGGTGGCTTCCATCACTTCCTTCAGTCACCTCAGGGCTGGCTTTGCCTTTAAGCCTCATTGTCAAAATGGTTTTAAACATTATCACTCCCAAATCATTACAATTCTAAGCCAGGCACAGTGGTGCAATCCCAGCACTCAGGAGGCTGAGGCAGGAGGCTGGCTTGGAGCTCACTTTGTAACCTTGGCCTAGCCTGAGGTCAAGGCCAGCATGAGCTACATAGCGAGACCCTGCCTCAAAAAGACAAAAAAAAAAAAAAAAAGTACAACTCCAGATGATAAGAAAATGAATGAAAAGTTATTCTAGGGCAGGCTAGGTTGTCATTATATCAGCAGAGAGACGCACCAGCTTCCAGTGAAGGCCTTTTTAGTTTGTTTTTTTAGCGTACTTCGCCAGTGTCCGATGACCACAGCCATCTTGGGGGTGTGGGGCTCCAGGCCATCACACGCGGCGTGGCACCTGTCCTCCGCTTGTGTCCCTCTGGGGTTACACTGCTTTTGCGACCACTGGCGATGTCCACCCTCAGGCCCTGAGTCTTTGTGTCTGAGGACCCTGGTCCCCTCCCGGCCCCTCAGCCTTAGGAGGCTGCAGCTCAAAGGCCACTGCCAGGGCTCCCAGCGCGAGGGCACCCAGGTGACCTGCCATGCTCTGCTCCCCAGGAACCTTCTTCACCCACGCGGCCTTGCACAGCCTCCGCCTGTCCCCCCTCACCGACGGCTGGCACCCCTTTGTGGTGGCTGCCGAGCTCCTGTACTTCGCCTTCCTCCTCTACTACATGGTGGTGCAGGTGGGCACGGGCGGGGGGAGGGAGCTCTGGGCCTGTGGCTGCTGGACTGAGACCTCCCCCAAGACTGGGGCGTCCAGGTCCCCCCCAGCTCCCACAGCCTCTTGATAATGATGGTATTTCAAGAGGTATTTCTGATGCTTCCTGCATAGCCAGCACTGTGCTGGGAACCCTATGTGGGTCTCCTCCCTCTAAAGCAGCAGGAGAAAGTGGGGTGTGGTGGCAATCCCAGCCCGGGGAGGCTGAGGCGGGAGGGCTGCTGCATGTTGGAGGCCAGCCTGGGATAATAGCCCTTCTGGTAGGAGAGGAGCCTGCACTGGGGGTGGCTGGGGGGCGGTCCTTCGGGCCACAGGCCTGGGCAGAACCTGAGCTCTCTCCTTCCCAGGGCCGGCATGTTTGGAAGCAGAAGTGGGGCTATTTCCGCAGCAAGTGGAACCTGCTGGAAGTGGCCATCATCCTGGCCAGCTGGAGTGCCCTGGCGGTGTTTGCAAAGAGAGCTGTCCTGGCAGAGCGGGACCTGCAGCACTACCGGACACAAAGGGCAGAGTGAGTAGCCCTGTCTCCGGTCGCCCGGAACCCCCCCGGCCCCATCCTTGCTTCTGTCTGAGGCCCAAGGTCAGCAGAAAGCCCTGAAGATCAGGCTGAACCTTGTAGTTCATGTTGGCCTTCACTCACTACGTGACTCAGGCTGACCTGGAATTTGTAGCGATCTTCCTGCCTCAGCCTTGTGAGTGCTGTGGTGACAGGCATGCGCCACCCCGCCTGGCTCATGTTTAAGTATTTAAAGGAAAACAGAAACCTAATGAGATGTGGAAAAAAATTTTTAGAAAGTGGAACTGACATCTGAAAAATGTGCACTGCACAGACAATGTGGAGGGTCAAGATAAAATGTAATAATAGAATATCCACAGATAAGGGCCAGCCAGGTAGCTCAGTGGACTAAAGCACCTGCTTAGGCCGGCGTAGGGGCCAGGGCTCATCCCTAGTGTGCAGTGCCAGCCCCACCCCTCTGGCGCTGTAATCCCAGCACTTGGGAGGTTGAAAACATCCGATCTGTGTAGTGAGACCCTGTAGTCCCTGTAGATCCTGTATTAAAAAAAAAGAAAAGAAAAGAAAGAAAAAGAAAATCCATAAATAAAGTGTTACGTTGGCCAGGGAGATAGCTCAGCGGCATAAGTGCCTGTCTGGCAAGTACAAACTCATGAGTTCAATCCCTAGTATTCCCCCCACAAAAAAAGAAAAAAAGTGTTATGGCTGATGTCTAAAAAATAAAATAATCGTCTTGGCAGATTACCCAGGCTAGTATCAAACTTGTGATCCTCCTGTCTTGACCTCCTAAGTAGTTAGGATTATAGATATGACCACTGCATTTGGTCTAGAGAAGACCTTAAAACAAAATACGACAATATCTGATACGTGTGGCTGGGCATGGTAGTGCAAGCTGTAATCACAGTCCTGGGGAGGCTGAGGTAGGAGGATCACTGAGTTTTAGGCCAGTCTGGGCTCCATAGTGAGTTCAAAGCCAGCCCAAACCACACAGTGAGACCCTGCCTCAAAAAACAAAACAAGCAATAGCTGATGTTTGCAAACACAGGGCCACGCGGCGCCCTGCTTAGGCCCTCCGAGCTCTGAGGAGAGCTTTCGCAGACCTTAGCGCCTAGCAGATCCTCCTCTGCTACCATCTATCTTGTCCACTGCGTGCCAGGCAGCATGAGATGGCATCCCGTGACAATGTCCTCCGTGTTCTCGGGACCTCAAGAGGGTAGGCCAGCAGGTGAGGCGGGCCTGTCATGCCAGCCCTTGGGAGGAGACTGAGGCAGGAGGACCACAAGTTGGCAGTCAGTGAGGCAATTTAGTGAGGCCTTGTCTCAAAATAAAAGATGCAGAGGGCTGGGAATGCAGCATGTGCAAGGCCCCGGGCTCAGTCTTCAGGACTGACAGGGAGGAAAGTCAGGTACGGGGGTGCATGCCTCCGGTCTTGGCACTCAGGAGGCCGAGGCAGGAGGATTGCAAATTAGAGTCTAGCCTGGGCAACTTAGCAAGGTCTGTCTCCAAATTTTAAAAAGGCTGAGCTATAGCTCAGTGCGAAGGCCCTGGTCTAACCCTCCATGCCCCAAACAAAAGCTAAACTGATGAAGGTAGATGTTATCATTGCCCCATTTCTACCAAAGAAACCGAGGCTCAGTGATTTCATGAGACTTCTCCAAAGCCACGTGGCTAACCGTGGCAGAGAGGTAATTTGAATCTAAACCGTGGCCAGCCAGAGTGGCACATGCCTATAATTCCAGCACTCGGGAGGCTGAGGCAGGAGGATCACTGTGAGTTTGAAGTCACCCTGGGCTACATAAGTGAGTTCAAGGGCAGCCTGCACTGCACATGGAGACTCTGTCTGAAACAAAACAATAAAATGAAATGAAATCAACCTGACGGCGTAGCTCCAGGCTCCACAGCTCAGGCTGCTCCCTGCATTCTTCTCTCGCCTTTGTGGCGATATCTTATGTTCACTGGGCTGCTGCTCAGTCTAACACACTGACTACGTCCAGTTGGCGTGGGCTGCGCTGGCGCTCTGCCGCCAGGGCAGACTCTTAGCCCCAAATGACACTTACCGAGCGCTTTCTCATCCATTTATCTTCCTAGATGGCCAAGAAATGACATTATCACCATCTTTTCTTTCTCCCCTCCTTCCTTCCTCTCTTTATTTTACAAAGGAGGAAGTCACTGGCTCAATTCCCCGTGCAGGATCACAGCCTAGGAATGCGTGACTCGCTCTGAGCTCTTCCTGCTGCACCCCAGCGCTGTCTCAGTCGCGCAGCACGCGTGACAGAATCTCTCCCCTCCCCAAGCGCCCCCTCAATAGAAATGGCTCCGTATCTCTAGCCTTCTTTGAGTTCAGAAATGACGTAAGCTTGCCCGGTGTGGCGGTGCCCTGCAGGGTCAGCCCAGCCCTTGGGAGGCTGAGGCAGGAGGAGGATCACGAGTCTGAGACCAGTCTGTATTACACAGTGAGATGAAAGAAAGAAAGAAAGAAAGAAAGAAAGAAAGAAAGAAAGAAAGAAAGAAAGAAAGAAAGAAAGAAAGAGAGAGAAAGAAAGAAAAGAGAGAGAGAGAAAGAAAAAAAAGGAAAGAAAGAAGAAAGAAAGAAAGAAAGAAAGAAAGAAAGAAAGAAAGAAAACAGAAAACGAATGACCCAAGCTCACTGTGAACTTAGACAAAGCAGTTATTTCAAAATCCTGAGGGACTTTAGCTCCAGAAGTGGTCAGCAGTGTGAGCCAATCCACCCCTCACCATTTTGTGTGAACAAGGCATCCCGGCAGCCCTGCCCCACCCGCCGCTTGCTCACAGGCTGCCCAAGGCGTCCTCCTTTCTCTTGGATGGCAGCGTTGAGTCTCCGTGAGGAAAACTCTCTGTCCCTCTCTAGTAGTTTGTTGATCACCACCCAGGGAGCAAAGCCTGGGAAGCCACCGTGCTGGTGCTGACACAGTGGGGGGCCATGGGCCACGCAGCTGGGGTCATCCCTGTTCCCCCACACTGGCCATGTTAGGAGCTTCTAGGGGAGAAAAAAACCCCAGCCCTGGGGACCCAAGGGGCAGGCCTGACCACCCCCTGCATCCCAGGGTGTGAGAGGAGCTTTAGTCAGTGGGCTGGTTGCGACACACTGAGGTGAAGGTTCAAGATCTGTCTCCAGGGCTGGGAAGATAGCTCAGTGGTGTAAGTGTCTGCTTGGCAAGTGCAAGGTCCCAAGTTTGATTCCTGGTACAAAAAAAAAAATCTGCCTCTGAGGGGCTGGCCCAAGCTCTGGGTTTATAGCAAGGGAAACTGTGAAGGCAGGGGTAGCAGAGCCAACAGTGTAGGTCCTCCTGGTCCCGGCAATGTGGGCTCAGTGACTGGTATCTCAGGACTGGTTCTTCCCGTCCTGGAGAGCTGCCTGTCTTGCTCGAGGGGCCAGCTTAGTCCCATCATGGGAAAATGATCCCTTAGGCTATGCTCTGTGAAGCCCCGCTTCCCTGCTTTCCCTGGAGTCCAGGTGGCCGTGGGTTTAGGATAATGGCTTCAGAGTTCTTGACATGGATCTAGAGGGTCTGCCCAGGGCCTGGATATTGTCAAATCTGGCAAAGCGATATCCTTGCAAATCCTGAAAACATTTTTCCCTTACCTTGACATTTGTGGTCTTGAAGTGGACGTGATAGGCTTGGTAAACTGAAAGCTGATAAACCTGTAAAGGGTTGGGGCCTAGCACTCGGGAGGCTGAGGCAAGAGGGTCACTGTGAGGTCAGGGCCAGCCTGAGCTACATAGCAAGATCACGTCTCAGAAAAGCAAAACCAAAACTGAGGACTGGCGAGGCAGCTTAGCAGACTAATCACCTGCCCAGGCACATGCAGGGGCCAGGATTGCATCCCAGGCACCACAAGGCGTGCTGGCCCCGCCCCTAGGCACACTGCGCTGGTCACGGAGACTGGGCATGGTGGTGCATGCCTCTAATCCCAGCACTGGGGAAGCTGAGACAGGAGGATCACTGCAAGTCCAAGCTGCATCATGAGACCCTGGGCCAAACCTGTAACACGGATATTCGGTAAGCGACGAACATGCTGACGTGCAGAGCTGAGCAGGGCCCAGGTTAATCCCAGCTGTCCTGCTTTAGTCACCCATTAGGCATCTGCAGACCTAACCTCTGAATCTTTGCTCCAGCCAGGCTTTAAGGTCACAAAGTATCTGATTCTCTTTATCTTTTCTTTCTTTTCTTGTCTTTTTCAAGACAGGGTCTCACTAAGTACCTGACGCTGGCCTGCAATGCACAGCAACCCTCCTGCTTCAGCTTCCTGAGTGCTGAGACTACAGGCATGTGCGGCCATGCGTAGCCATGTTTGATTCTTGATATCCACACAGACTGGTTCTTTTCACTTTTTCACATGGGTCATGACCCACGTTTACACCAAGTTCTCATTTCACGACCAAGTGTAATGAGTTCACATCCCGATGAGTGCCTGCACCAGGCATACAAGCATAGAGAAAGATGTATTGTCTGCCATGGGGAAGGAGAGCACTGAGTCATCTGGAAAACAATGCTCTCCCCAAACAAAAGTGTTGTAGGCAGCAGAATTAGGCAGAAATATTACAGGCAGACGGGGCCAGGCGCTCAAGGAGACAGCGCGGAAGACAAGGTGACTTTGCAACTTGGGAAGAAACAGGCCCTCCCGCTGTGGGAAGCCACATACTTGTCTAGGGATGGGCATGAGTGATTGAAACTCTGGATAGTTATCAGTTGCCTTGAAAGATGAGAAGGGGAGGTAGCTCAGAAACATAAGCACCTGCCTAATAAGCACAAGGTCCTAAGTTCGATCCCCAGTACAGAAAGAAAAAAAAAAAAAAATCACCTTGAAAGAGCCAGTCATCAACCCACCCCACAGTAGCAAAAATCCCTGTCTTGTGTCCGTGCCCCCTTGCTTTGAGACTTGGTTCCCCATTTAGCCATGGATTCAATCAATTTTACCTGAGCAATGGTGCTTGTAACTTTAGTGACTGGCCATAGTTTTGTCCCACCTCGTGTCCACCTAAGTGAGTTCCCATGTTTTCCATCTTAGGCCTGCCTCACTGCATGATTTTACTCTATAAAGAACCCTGGAAGAGACAGCTTCCAGGGCAACCCACTCAGGTCCCCCTTCTGTCCCTCTCTCGGACAGAAGCTTTCTTTCCCCCAGTAAATGTATTACACTCTTAACCTCTGTTGCTAAAATTCATGGTTTCAGAGTCGTGAACTTACCCCAGGTATCTTTCAGGTTGGTAGTTTCATTCCCCTCTATTGAAGGAGGCAGGCATTGCAGGCAGGGAATGCGTCCAAATTCATACAGGAAAGCACGCTGGACGTGGGCACATTTCTGAGCATGCTCAGCTTAACTTCACAGACCACATGTTCAGGAGCAAAGGCTGGCAGATCCGTTTCTGAGCATGCTCAATTCAATATTATCATGAGCCTGTTTTATTCTAGGTTGCTTACGGCAACCTTGTCTGGATCCTTCTGAGATTTTCCAGAGGTTTAGCTGAAACAAATAGGAAGAACAATGTTTGAGTAGCATCGACCATCTTTTAAAATCTTTTATTTGGGCCAGGGAGATAGCTCGGTAGTCTAAGCACCTGCCTGGCAAGCGCAAGGACCCGGGTTCAATACCTGGTATCACATGTGGGGTTGGCCCTGCCCTGCGTGTGCTGAGTGGGCCACCGAGACCAGGCCTGGTGGCACATACCTGTAATCCCAGTGTTGGGAAGGCTGAGACAGGAAGATCACTATGAGTTTGAGCTGCATGGTGAGACCCTGTACCAAATACATAAATGCATGAATAAATAAATAAAAGATTTAAATTTATTAGGGCTGGGTGTGGTGGCACATGCCTATAATCCCAGCACTTCAGAGGCTGAGGCAGGAGGGTCAGTGTGAGTTTGAGACCAGCCTGGGCTACAAAAGTGAGTTCAAGGCCAGCCTGAACTGCATAATAAGACCCTGTCTCAAAAAGACAAAAAAATAAAAAATAATAAAAAATAAAGAGGCAGCAGCCTTCTGCCCCATAGATGTAGCTGTCCCTGGAGGTGTCTGCCTTCAATGGCTAACATGTTTACACTGAATCACAAAACAAAGGAAATCTTGCCGGCTTTAACAAAAACCTGAGAATAGTTTGAATTCCTTTTTTCTTTTCTATTCTTTTCTTCCTTCCTTCCTTGCTTGTTTTTTCCTTCCGTCCTTCTCTCCATCCATCCTTTCTTGTGGTTCTTACAATGGAATCTTTAGACAAAGGGCACTGCCCATGCCAGGCATGGATGCCAGCACGAGATACGCCCACTGCAAACCCAAGTCCGGTTAAGTTGGAAATTTAACTTCAATTGAATTTGATTAATCAACTAACCAAAGTTTTGTGCTTACTTCACACACTTGTAGCCGGGTGTGGCAGCACACCCTTCAGCCCAGCACTTGGGAGGCTGAGGCGGGAGGATCGTTGAGAGTTGAGATCAGCCTGGGCTACGAAGTGAGCTCAAGGCCATTCTGAGTTGCAGAGCCAGACCCTGTCTCAAAAACAAAGACAATGTAAAACCAAACGAGTGAGTTTCTCTCACAACAAATGGGCAAGGCTTCCATCCTCTCTTCTAAAATAAGGGCCACCGCCGGGCGTGGTGGCCCACCCCTGTAACCCTAAGCACTTGGGAAGCTGAGGCAGGAGGATCAGTGCGAGTTCGAGACCAGCCTGGGCCACAAAAGTGAGCTCAAGGCCAGCCTGAACTGCATGACGAGACCCCGCCTCAAAAAGACAATAAATAAATAAATAAATAAATAAATAAATGAATAAATAAGGGCCACCATGCCACACTCAGACTTGCGTGCAGGCCCAGGGGGTCAGGTGACCCCAGAGCAGTGAGAGGAAGCACATAGAAGTCTCTTCCTCTACTTGTCAAGCCTGAAAGGATTTTCCTTTGCCACTCTTCCACAGCTCCTCTGCCACTAACTGAGACCCACTAACTGGTGCTGAGTCCTCCTGAGTATGATGTCATCCTCACCACTGCCACCATCCTCCACTCCACTATCACCATGCCAACCGCCATTGTCTCTCATCCTCACCCTCACGCTCATCGCCATCCCCATCAACCCGCGTGCTGTCTCACCACCACCACCACCACGACCATCAATCGTCCTCCTCACCACCACCATCCTCCTCCTCACCACCACCATCCTCCTCCTCACCACCACCCTCCTCCTCATCACCACCACCCAGCCTGAACCTCTTTAGTTCCCAGACCCCTTTCCGCACTCAGTGGCCTCTGAGTCATGATAAGTCCCATCTTAGCACCACCCCCAGGTGGTGAGGCAAGCAGCCCTGCATCCAGAGAGACCAGCGGCACTGCGCCTGCCCTCTAACCCCCGCTTCCCCTTGGCCCCACAGCAGGATCAGTTTCAGTGAGACAGCAGCCGCTGACGCTGCCCTTGGCTACATCATCGCCTTCCTGGTCCTCCTCTCCACGGTGAAGCTGTGGCATTTGCTCAGGTTGAACCCCAAAATGAACATGATCACCTCGGCCCTGCGCCGAGCCTGGAGCGACATTTCAGGCTTCCTGGCTGTCATCCTGATCTTGCTCCTGGCTTATTCCATTGCAGTAAGTGGCCCCTTTGGGAACCCTGGGGCTGCTCTCCGTGGGTACTTTGGGGTGTGTGGTGGACAGTCAGGTCTGGGGAGACTCTGGGAGCCTGAAAGATGTAGATCTGCTGGGTCTGAGGTCCTTCTGAGGGGAGCTCATGAACCGGCCTCCTCAGATGGCAAGGGGTGGAGGGCTCAGTCGAGCAGGAGAAAGGAGGCTCGTGCCGTGGGACCGAGGGCCTGGCCGCCCTGATCAGGGGCCCTGTGCACGCCTGCCTGGGGTGCTGCTCCTCCTAGCAGGCAGCAGACTCAGGGCCACTTCTGGGACAGATGCAGCAACTCCCGCTGTGCTGGTGGTGAGCTGGGGGACCCCTGTGCCATGCCCCAGAGCCAGGGCAGAGATGGCAAGTGGGGGGACATCCCCAGACCGCAGCACCCCGCACCCTGGGCAGCAGCCGTTCCCTCTGTGCTGAACACTGGTGGCATGGTCACGCTCGCTCTCTTTTGAGAGTGAAACATTACGCTTTCGGCTCTTCCTTAGTATCAAGTGAGGACAAAAACAGGGACCCTCTCCTGACGCCTCCACATCCCGACCTCCACCCAAGTGTGCACGCCGGCCCTGGAGGTCTGGGGTGTCCTCTGGCTCCAGCCCCACTTGGCTTGGGCCCTTTGGCCCTGTCCCCAGTGTGCACCGCCTACCCCCTACCCAAGGGGCACCCCACAGCCTCAAGCTGGGCCGCGCCCCACCCTTACCCTCCCCAGTTTCCTTCCCCATCTTCAGAAGCCAGGACACTGTGGAGCGCCTGAGACTGTGCACTGAGAAGAGAGGTTTTGGGACAAGTCTCCCAGCCAAGCTGGATATGCGGGGTGCAGGGGCCTGGAGGGGGTCACCTAGGTGACTCGAGTGCACCAGGCACACACAGAGCACGTGTGCACGGCGCAGAGCACACGCAGCTCACACACGGGCACACACGCCGTCTGCATGCACGGGCCACAGAGAGGAGCACATGTGCACCCATGGTGGGGGGCCAGGCCGAGGCGGGGTAGACTCGAGCCACCAGGTCAGGCAGCGGGAGGCAGGCAGGGCCTCAGGCTTGCTCCCCCTGTTCATGAGGACTCTTTCTGTGGCAGTCAAACTTATTATTTGGCTGGAAACTCCATTCCTACAAAACCCTCTTCGATGCAGTGGAAACGATGATCAGCCTTCAGCTGGGAATCTTCAACTATGAGGAGGTAAGGGTGGGGGCTGCCACGGACACCAGGTCCTGTGAGAACTGCAAAGGCACTGGGTGTGGTGGCACGTGCATGTGATCCTAGCCCTCGAGAGGCTGAGGCAGGAGGAGCACCACGAGTGTGAGACCGGTCTGGGCTACAGCGTGGGCCCTGTCTCAACACACACACCCCAAATAAATACAAAAACCAAAATTAGGAAGGTTATGTGCTGCCCACCCAGTCCCTTGTCATCCTCTGGGCTCACGGCCCAGGAAACACAAGGCAGCTTTGGACAAATGAAACATAAACCCCTACCTCTAGGCAGCCCATCCTGGGGATCCCTGCTCACAGAAGAGCTCCAGAGGCTGGTGGCTGGGGGGAGATCTGCGGCCCATCCTGGATGGGGACCTTCCCAGCCCCAGCCCGACACGTGCTGTGTCTGTGGAGGAGGCTGCAGCCGGCAGGGGTGTGCCCCACCCCCTGCCCCCTCCCCAGGCAGAGGGCACTTCCTGGCTCCCAGCTCCACCCGCTTTAAGGACCCCAGGAGTGACCCTGGTTTCTTCCTGTCAGGTCCTGGACTCCAGCCCAGTGCTTGGCTCCCTCCTAATTGGGTCCTGTGTCGTTTTTATGACGTTTGTGGTGCTGAATCTGTTTGTCTCCGTCATCCTGGTGGCCTTCAGTGAGAAGCAAAAATGTGATCAGGTGAGTCCCTCCGGCCTGCTCTTCACTCACCGTTGATCTTAGATGTTGGAAAGACGGGCTGAGAAGTTCAACAGGCTTAGAAGGACCTGAAAGGCCGCGGCGGCTCAAAGCTCAGTTTCCCAACAGGGAAGGCTGAAGCCCAGGAAGATGTCATTTCCCCAAGGTGACAAGCAGGTGAGGAGTGTGATGGGGAGAACTGTAAACTCAGTGCTCCGAGAGGCTGAGGCAGAAGCAGAAGGACCCCAATGAGCTCAAGGCCAGCGTGGGCAACTTACAGAGACTCTGCTCAAAGCAAAAGATAAATAAGGCAGGAGATGTAGCTCGGGGTGAAGCTCTTGCCTAAAAGGCGCCAGGCCCTGGATTCCATCTTGTCCCACAAACGCAACACAGTGCCCGGTTACCCCCGGCACCCCGCCCCCACCCTAGCAGATTGGGATGAACCTTCCAGCCCTCTTTCACCGGATCTTTCCGGTGCAGGCCCTAACCTGGGGCTATCCAGGGGTCCCGCCCCAAGGGGGTTGGCGTTAGCTGTGCCCCACGGGGCTAGCGCAGTGTGCTAGAGGCTGACTGCATAAGAGCAGAGGGCAATGCTCGAGCTCTAGGGATCCCAGGGCTTCTGGGGCTCAGAGCGAGGCCCCGGGGAGGGAGACAGATGGACCCCACGTGGCGCGGCAGTACTTTTGCCCGACAGTGCTGTGCTATAGCGCCTGGTTAAGACACACGGTTTTGCGTGGTGGCGCGCGCCTGTAATCCCAGCACTTGGGAGGCTGATGCAGGAGGATCGGCGTGCGTTTGAGATCCGCTTGGGCTACAAAAGTGAGTTCAAGGCCAGCCTGAACTGCACAGTGAGACCCTGTCTCAAAAAGAGAGAGAGAAAAAAGAAGACGCGTGGTTTCACCTTAGCAGGGCAGCGGGAGTCCTTGCTAGGTCAGGCTGTACCCTGTTCTGAAGGTTGGGGTACGGGCAGTTAAAACACCTTCAGCTGGAGCTAGTTCCTCAGAGCAGAGCGCTTCTGGTACAAAGCTCAGAAGACTAACTCATGCTCATTGATGCATTTTTTTAAAATGAAAATATAATTCCCGTCATGAAATGCGCTATCTTGAGGTATACAATTTTTACATTGAGTTGTATAACTATTGCTATTGTCTAATTCATAATTCCAGAACATACTCTTTTTTTTTTTTTTTTTTTGCTGGGACCAGGGTTTGAACTCATGACCTTGCACTTGCCAGGCAGGCACTTGTGCCATGGAGCTATCTCCCCAGGCCTCCCAAATCCTTTTTGATTTCTTCCTTTGAGACAGGCTCTTTCTGAATTCCCCAAGCTGGTCTCAAACTACTTGTGATTCTCCTGCCGCAGCCTCGCAGAACACTGAGACAGGTGTGCACCATCACACCTGACTCAGGCTGGCATTTTACATGTTGCGTGGCAAACTCGGGCGTGCTTGGCTGAGAGAAAGAGGGAGCCTGCGCCCCCAGGGGCCCCAGGAGGAGGCCATCCGAACCCCAGAGTGTCCTAGGTGTTGACCTGACCCAGACCCTAGTGGGAGCATATCCATGGTCCCCCTCAGAAAGAAAGGGCCCCACAGAACAGTTCCAGGCACGCGCTGTGTTCCTTTCTGTCCTGCAGCTGTCAGAGGAAGCAGAAATCGTGGACTTGCTCCTGATGAAAATACTCAGTTTCCTGGGCGTCCGGTGCAAAAGAGAGGAGCCTCAGAACGGCCGGGAGCAGCCCGAGGCGGCCTCCACAGCTCCGTGTCCTGGGCCAGCACGAGCTTCACCAGGGGTTTAAGCTGCTCGCCCACCAGACCTGGCCTGCACTTCCCAGGGGGCCGGGAGCCCCTGTGGGCATCAGGGTTTGTGTCCACAGATAATTACTAACCCAGCAAGTAGGAAAGTGAGAACCTGCGCATCCTAAAAAAATTTTTTTTTGGAGGAACTGGGGATCAAACTCAGAACCTTGCACTTGCCAGGCTGGCACTTGAGCTAACTCCCCAGCACCCCCACCCCCCAATCTTAAAATTGGCTCCCCTCCAGAGCCTGCTTGTTCATGTGCTTCCTCCTACAAATAAAAGAGATCAAACGGCACAGCGGCCTCTCACTACCTCATCTCTGGCTGGTCGGGGGTGGCTTTTGGATGATTCTACCTCGCCGCTTCTCCAAGTAAAGCGAGTGGTGTCATATTAGAGTCCTAGGCTATTGGGACAAAGAATCACACACTGGGCAGCTTAAGCCACCAGCCGCCAGGCCTGGGGCACGTGCCTGGGATCCTGGCCCTTGGGAGGCTGAGGCAAAAGCGTGGCCCACAAGTTGGAGGCCAGCCTAAAACCCTGGTGGTTCAGGTCTCCATTTTGGAGGCCAGAGTCTGAAATCTAGGCCCTGGCAGGGCTGCATTCCCGCTGAAGCTCGAAGAGAAAACCTGGGCCCCTCTGCATCTGGGGTCTCCGGAAGGCGCCCAGGGCTCCTCCTCTTAGAGATCCGCAGTCCTCAACCTTCTGGGCACCTGAAGTTTCTGTTTTGTGGAAGACACACCACGGCGGGGCTGAGTGAGGTGCTTTCCTGTGACTGAAGAGCCCCACCGCAGCGTACCTGCTGCTCGGGAACTGCGAGCTTTGGGGAGCAGCTGCAAGGCCCGGGGAGACCTGTGACGTAGCAGGGGTGAAATAACGACAGGGAAAAGGGGGACAGGAGGGGCGGGCCAGATAGTTCAGCGGACTAACAGGCCTGCTCAGGCAGAGCCCAGCAGCCCGGGTTCAAAGCCTGGCACCCCAAGCCGTGCCAGCTTGGACCCTGGGGTGCACTGAGACCAGGATTGAGACTGGGCGCGGTGGCGCGCGCACGTGGAGAATCACTAGGAGTCTGGTCTAGCAGTGAGACCCTGAACACCCTATAGACCCTTCCCTGAAATACAGGGGAATGCACAACTCTCTCTACTTGAAGACTGCTTTGTTTAAGAGTATGAGTCATTAGGGCTGGCCAAAGAGCTCAGTGGATCAGAGCTCCTGCAAGCAGGAGACGGGGCCTGGGGTTCTATTCCCGCCCTTCAATGCCAGCCCCGACCCCAGGAGTGCTGTGCGGTGGCGCGCACCTGTAATCCCAGCGCTTGGGTGGCTGAAAACAGGCAGATCACCACAAGTCCCATCTACATAGTGAGACCCTGTAGACCCTGTACGAAATATGTAAAACACACACACACACACACACACACACACACACACACACAGAGGAGACAGAAAAATCACAAATTTTAAAATCAAAACTGCAGCTTGAACACACAAGCCCAGCTTCCCAAGCAGTTCTTTTCCTTCCGTCCTCCCAGGGCACAACCGGCCCGAGGAGGAACTGGTTCCCTTCCTCCTGCAGCTGCCCCTGGCCCTTGCTCTTCGCCTCCCACATGGTCCTCCTCCTGGGAAGAGCGGCTGTTCGCCTGCACAGTAAGCCTTCCCCAGGAATGGACCACTGTCTTTCCGTGGTGCACCCCTCTAGGCCACCCCAAACAAGACCAAGACCGTAGACTGACAAATTCCAGGCTGCCGCTGCTGGGAAGCAACACTCCGGGCTCCCAGCCACAGCGTGTCTCCTATCTCTGGTCGCCCACACTCTGCTCTCTGGTGTGCTAATGTTTGGCCTAACACACTCTCCCTAGACCTCCTACTCATCCTGAAAGGTTTTTTTGTTTTTGTTTTTTTTTTTCCCACAGTGGGAGCTAGCAGGGCTTTTCTCTGGGTAGGGTGGGTTTGTTCCAGAACCCGGTACTGAACAGAATGAAACCCTGAGCCAAGGAGTAGGGTAGCAATCAACTGTATTACTCTGGCAGCCCATCGGGGATGGCTCCCAGAGCATTAGCCCAGAGCTGGCCTTGGCTTAGGTTCTGCAAGCCAGAGATACAGAAGTTTAAAAGTGTAGTGAAATTTTATTGGGCAGAATGGAGTTAATACTTTCCCCTATTTACTGCAGACTGGTCAGGCCTGAAATCTCCCAAACAGTGGACAATGAGGGCTTAAATAAAAGTAAAGTCAGGTGTGGTGGCGCACGCCTGTAATCCCAGCACTCGGGAGGCTGAGGCAGGAGGATCTCTGCAAGTGTGAGACCAGCTTGGGCTACAAAGTGAGCTGGAGGCCAGCCTGAACTGCACAGCGAGACCCTGCCTCAAAAAGACAAAAATATGGTGGTGCACGCCTGTAATCCCAGCACTCGGGAGGCTGAGGCAGGAGGATTGATGTGAGTTTGAGACCCACGTGGGCTACAAAAGTGAGCTCAAGGCCAGCCTAAAACTGCATATGAGACCCTGTCTCAAAAAGACAAAAATAGTCAAGAGAGGCCAGTGAGATAGCTCAGTGGTCCAAGTGCCTGGTTGGGCAAGTGTAGGGACCGGGGTTCCATTCCTGGCACTACATGCCATGCCCGACCCACCACCAGCCCCACCTCCGGGCATGCTGAGCTGGCCACCAAGACTTAGTGTGGTGGCACACGCTTGTACTCCCAGTGCTAGGGAGGCTGAAAATAGGAGGATCACTACGAATCTGAGCTGTACTGAGACCCTGTACCAAATACGCACGCGCATGTACACACACACACACACACACACACACACACATCCTCTCACAGAATGTGAAATTCTCTGGGGCTAAAATAAAGACCTTCTCTAGGTGGCCTGAATTTATTTATTTATCAACATGAGGTGAGGAATAGTAAAAAGGCAGGACTTCCTCAAGGACCTTGGACGTCCGCTCTAGGCTTCTCTGGGGAAGACCTAATGTTAGCTCAGGAGAACCATATTGTCTCCAGGCAGGTCTCCACCCAGGGTGAGGCGCTGCAGCTGCAGTCTCTACCTAGTCCACTGGAGTTAGAGCCACGTGTCCTCAACTGTGGCCCTGTCTTGGCCTGTGAGGCCTCCTGGCTTCATCCGCCATAACGGGCCTCAGAGGGACCAGCGACTCACACAGGTTCACTTACACGAGTCCACTCTTCACCTCCAGACAAAGGCCCTGGCCCTGGGCAGGCCCACAAGTGAAGCCGAAGAGCCAGAGCCGGCTGGTTCATTTAAATCCTGCTCAGAGCTGCTTTGTGGGGGTCTCCATCAGGGCAGCGTCGGTTATTCTTGGTTGCTGGGCGGAAAGTCCTTGAAAGAAGTCAGCAAACAGGGCGTGTTTGTGGGGGTTGACAGCACAGGCTGTACAGTGGGTGAGGGCAGAGGGCCTGGCCAGGTCAGCTGTGGTTTGTGTCTGGGTGTAGTTTGTCAGGGCTGAGAGTCTGGAAGAGGAGTTGCCCGGTGGGCTACGTGACCTCATTTTGCCCTGTGTGGTGTCAGACAGTTAGCGTTTAAATTTCCATCCCTGTTTCAGGTCCTTATGTCAGCCTCAGAAATCCCCTCTGGCCCTGCTTGGTGCCACTTGGGCTGGGTGGAGGATTTTTTTTTTTTAAGTAGGATTGAAACTCAGAACCTTTGTGCTTGTGAGGAAGGCACTGTGCCACTGAGCTATATCCCTGGCCCCAAAGGTGGAGTTGTAGACAGCCGGGTTAGATAGAAATAAATAGGGAGAGCGGGGTGGGCCCCCAGGAAGTTAGCATACCAGGTGAAGTACACTGAGACTCGGAGGCCAATCTGAAGACAGCCAGGCCTGGGGATGGAGACGCCACAGCCAGGCCTGCTGGCCTCCTAGAGAGAAACAGCAGCCTGAGAGTGTACTGTCCTGGGCACTGCCTGGGCCACTGGGCCCAGGGAGGCATCACACGCATGGGTGGAGGGGGCCCTAATCCCAGGCCTTTCCAGAAATGCTTTTGTTCTTTCTACAATGAGAAGCTGCAGACAAGCGAAAGTTAGCGATGAATGGTACCACACCACACCCTTGTACCCATGAACCCAGCCTCCACTGGGGTCCTGAACCTTGGCCGCGTGCTAGAAGCCCAGACTTCACCCCGATCCATCAGAATCCCCGGCCAGGCCCCAGCTGTTCATATGTGTTAAGCTCCTAGGTGAGTGGCAGGTGTAGCACAAATAGCTCATTGGGCAGAAACCCACGTTCTTTGTCTCCCCAATTTGGAGAGTAAGTTAGAGGGCAAAAGTTGAAGAGAGTATTTATTAAAGTAAGAAGCCAGGGCCGGGGAGATAGCTCAGGAGCACAAGTGCCTGCCTGGCAAGTGCAAGGTCCTGAGTTCAATCTCTGGTTCCAGAAAGAAAGAAAGAAAGAAAGAAAGAAAGAAAGAAAGAAAGAAAGAAAGAAAGAGAGAGCCCCACCTGCCAGGCCGGCCCACTCTCGAGTGTGCTGAGCCGGCGATGGAGTCTGGGTGTAGTGGCACGTGCCTATAATCCCAGCACTTGGGAGGCAGGAAACAGGTGGATCACTATGAGTTGCACAGTGGGACCCTATAGAAAAAAAAAAGTAAGAAGCCAAGGACCGGGGAGATAGCTCAGTAGAATAAACATTTGCCTGGCAAGTGCAAGGTCCTGAGTTCAATCCCTGGTTCCACAAAAATAGATAGATAGATAGATAGATAGATAGATAGATAGATAGATAGATAGATATAAAATAAGAAGCCAGAGGTGGTGGTAACACATGGAATAAAACTCCCAACCTGAAAGATACTTGAGTTGAGCTTGTGTTCTCTAAAACTGAAGAATGAATTTCAGAAACAACGAAGGCTAAGAGCAGAATATATTTACTGGGGGAAGAATGCTTCTGTCCAAGAGAGGGACAGAAGGGGGACCCTAATGGGTTGCCCAGGAATCTATCTTTTCTAAGGATTTTTTATAGATCAAAACCATGAAGTGAGGTGGAAAACATGGAAACTCACATGTGAGATTGATACAGAAGGAAAAAACTGATCCCGAGTGGATGACCTCCAAAGAGATATAGGGGAAAAATGATCCCCAACCTGAAGAGCACCTGGGATGAGTTCATGTTCTCTAAAACCAAAAAAATGAATTTTCGGAACAAACGGAGGTTATGAGCAGAATAGATTTATTAGGGGAAAGAAAGCTCCTGGCCCACAGTATCTGTCTCTCCTAAAGTTACAGAGTATCTTGTCTTCCATATTGCCTCCTTCCAGGGCCTAACCCTGTGTGACTGCCTATAGTATTTCCATCTAATTTAGCTGCCTACAACAGTGTTACATGGCCTATAATCCCAGCACTCAGGAGGCTGAGGCAGGAGGATTGCTATAAATTCAAGGCCAGCCTGGGCTACATCCTGAGTTCAGGGGCAGCGTGAACTATACAGTGAGACCCTATCTGGAAAGAAAGAAAGAAAGAAAGAAAGAAAGAAAGAAAGAAAGGAAGGAAGGAAGGAAGAAAGAGAAAGGCTCTCAGTACTTGGGAGGCTGCTGAGGCAGGGAGATCAGTACAAGTTCGAGTTTAGCTTGGGATACAAAAGTGAGCTCAAGGCACGCCTGAACTGCGTAACTGCATAGCGAGACCTGTCTGAAAAAGACAAAAAGAAAAAGGAATTTCCAGGGACTGGCGAGATAGCTCAGCGGTCTAAAATGCCTGCTTAGGCAAGTTTACGCAACTGCAGGGACCGTGATTTGATTCCCAGCACCACATGCTGTGTCAGCCCCACCCCCAGGGCAGGCTGAGCTGGCCATAATATTAATTAATTAATTAATTTTTTAAAAAAAGAATTTCTACTAAGGTTCTCTGCCCTCATCTTATGCGCATGAGCAAAGCATGGGTGATATAGAGGAAATATGACTGCAGACCTGCTAGATGTCCAAACATTCCCTAAAACCAAAGAATAACTTCTAAGAACAGGAGTTAAGAGTAGAAAGAATTTATTTATTTTTATGTATGTATTAATTTATTTTTTTTTTATGTATTTAGTACAGGGTCTACAGGATCTCACTACACAGATCGGACTCGTAGTGATCTTCCTGTTTTCAGCCTCCCAAACGCTGGGATTACAGGTGTGTGCCACCATGCCCAGTCTCAGTCGACATCTCAGCTTGCCCCAAGGGTTGAGCCGGCACAGCACGCGTGGGATCGAACCCTGGTCCCTGCGTCTGCCTAAGCAGGCGCTTTAATCTGCTGAGCTATCTATCTGGCTGGCCCTAGGAAGAATTTACTCAAAGAAAGAAAGCTTCTGTCTAAGAGGAACAGAAAGGGGGCCCAGAAAGTGGGTTGTTCACCAAACCTGCTTTTTAAGGGTGTTTATTAAGCCAGGCCACCAGGTGAGGCGGCTTAAAGTGGGACAGAACTGTAAGTCCTTTGGTTACTGCTGATCCAGTGGCGGGCCAGGAGATAGCTCAGTGACAGCTCATAAGCGCCTGCCTGGCAGCACCAGGGTCCTGAGTTTGATCCCCATATATATCCAATGGAAAATCACAGGGTGGGTGTGGGTACACTAATTAAATGGGGGTCAACTGGGGAAGCAAGTCGCCAGGCGCTCCGGGATGGACCAGGACGTCCCAGGAAGGGGCGGGCTAGGGAGGCTTGCCCACCTGAGGTTCCGCGGCCTCAACTGTGAATCGCGCGTATGGAGAATGTCAGTCTGTGCCTTTGGTCCCTAGGGATGAATGTGGGCGAGCAGTTTCACTTTTTCCTGAAGCCCGGCCTCCGGCAAGCCGGCTCCAGCCAGGTGTCTTCTGCGCTGACCTCAGGGCCCAGTCCTGGCCCCTGCCTATGCCGTGTCCACCTAACTTAGCTTCTAGAACATGGCAAGGGGCTGGAACTTACAGAGTTCAAACAGAAAACGGGTTATCTTGCATCTGTCCTCTCCAGGCGGGAGACAGCGAACCTCTGTCAAGGTCTCTCTTAGCATATTCTGGATAAATCTTCTCCCCGAGGGGAGGGTCCTTGTCTTTTTAGTCTTATCTCAAAATTTTATCTTATCTTTTTTTTTTTTTCTTGTGCTTCCCTTTGCAGCTCTAAGCTTGGTTCAGCTGCTTGGATTAGTTCTAAACTCTTAACATGGGTGGGCTATTTTCTTTTTTATTTTTTTTTTAATGATTTTTTAAAAAATTATTTATGTTCTGGCCGGCTCAGCCTGCCCTGGGGGTAGGGCTGGCGCAGCATGTGGTGCCGGGGATTGAACTGCGGTCGCTGTGGTTGCCTAAGCTTGCCTAAGCAGGCACTTTAGACTGCTGAGCCATCTCGCCAGGCCTAATTTCTTTTTCATTTCTTTCTTTTATCCACATCTTTATTTAGAGACAGGGTCTTGCCATAAAGCACACACTGGCCCCAAACTCACTACATTCTATTGCCTTAACCCTCAAGTGCTGGAGTTCTATGCAAGCACCACCACACAGGGGAGGGGTAGAGAGGGGGGAGGGGGGAGGGATGGAAGTGAGGGATAGGGGTGGGGTTTTTTTTTTTTGCATTTCTAAATTTCATGGCTACTTGTTAAACTCTTCTACCTGATCCTATTTTAGGATTTTCTAACTTCAGACTTATATAGCTAAACTGAGCTCCTACGATATGCTAGGTCAGGATCCAAAGTTTCCCAGGCCCCCTGCCCCAAATTCTCTCCCCTTGACCCCAGACAGAGCCAAGCCCAAAACTACAGACCAAGTCCTCCTGAGTTTTACCCAGGCAAGCAACCACAGAAGCTCTCCTTTGTTAACATCCAAGGTCCCCCACAGACCAGGCAGCCCTGCCAAGGTTCGCTCTCCCTGGGCTGTTCCAGCTCACAAACACCCTTTCCGCTCCTTAAAAACCCTGCGCCTTGCCTTGCTGGCTGCCGTCAGCCCACCAGACACCCAGCCCTCTTACTACCCCCAATAGATCTTCTCGCGCTGTCCCCAGTAAATCTTTTTCTTGCACTTGCTGTCCCCAATAAATCTTCTCGAATCAGAATACCTGGTTTGGGGGGCCGGCGAGATGGTTCAGTGGTCTAAAGCGCCTGCTTAGGAGGGCTCAGGCAACTGCGGGGACTGCAGTTCGATCCCCGGCACCACATGCTGCGCCAGCGCCACCACCAGGGCAGGCTGAGCCAGCCACAAAATGAATAAATAGAGAAACAAACAAACACAACAAGCAAACAAATAAATAAATAAAATTTAAA
>PVKN010008502.1:0-25046 GCA_004027915.1 Capromys pilorides
TCTGGTCCCTGACCTAGCTGCTCGGTGGACACTGGTTTAATTTGGAGCTGAGACTTACCAAGCAGGGTGGCATGGGGGCAGACTCTGGCTCAGCTTCTCAGCGCTACACCCAGCCCTGTCTGCCCTGGGCCAGGGCACCCAGTCCCTTCATCAAGATGTCCTTTGTCACACTGCTCCTCTTTCTTGTCTCAGCACGATGTATTAAGGCTCAGCTGGGGAGAGGCATTGCTTCTTCAAATTTCTTCTTTGTTCACCTCACTTCAAGTACTAGAGAAGAAAAACATAAAATAAAATAAAGGCAATGCTCTGGATGAAAGAGTGTGCGAGAGTTTGTCCATCCAGCAGTGTCATGC
This sequence comes from Capromys pilorides, assembly GCA_004027915.1. Classification (NCBI taxonomy): domain Eukaryota; kingdom Metazoa; phylum Chordata; class Mammalia; order Rodentia; family Capromyidae; genus Capromys; species Capromys pilorides. The sequence continues at coordinate 354 of PVKN010008502.1, forward strand.
CAGCAGAGGGAGGACCTTTGGAAGGTGCTTAGATCATGTGGCCTTATGACTGACCTCCTGTGACCGGTCACCACGGACACGACCAGAAAGTGACATCTCCTTCCCCAGCTCCTTCCTAAGCTCTCCCTGGTTCCTGTCCGCCATGTCTGGAGCATCTCCCCTTCGCCAGGCCCCTCTGCTATGTCATCCTGCTCAGGAGACAACTGACCGTGGACAGCAACATGAGCCAAAACAAACCTCACGCTGTTAAGTTGCATGTGTCAGGTATTTTGTCCTGGTGGTGAGGGAAGCAACCAAGACAGAGGACACCTAATAACAATGGTCCTGGGACTCAGAATCTGCGTTATCTTCCAAATAGCACACAGAGCCTTCTAAGTCCATGGCCGAGTGACGGTGTCCAGGTGCCGGCCCCTCGTCTGGGCTCCCTGGGCTGCACTCCTCCCTGAGGACGCTGACTGCTCATTAAGAACAGAACATTTTCTTCATGGCGTCTGCACAGAGGAATGAGGCTGCGTACAGAGTATCTGTGAATCTTAAGGGTGGGCCCACAGCCATTCCCTGGCCCCACATAAATCTCCGTGTGAGTGGAGGTCCATCGAAGCGCGCCTTGCTAGGTGACTCTGGGGCCAAGCACATTCTGTCCTTTCAAGTATAAAAGTCAAGACCCCATTTCTAGTGGGAAAGAGTCCATGATTTTAGAAGGCCAAACAACAGGCAGCTCACGGTCACATTACTGGTCAGCCCTTTTCCTCTTGCAGTGTCCTGCTGTGCAGGCTGAGGTGCATGGAGTTGGCTCAGGCTCTGAGAATTTGGAAGTGGGACCTTCAGGTCCCTCCAGGGCTGACTCTGCCTCAGCACGTGTGGTCCAGCCGTATCTTCCCATCCCCACAGGGAAGGAGATACAGTGTCTTAGAGACCACTCACTGCATCTTCAAGCAGCTTCGGTCAAATGATGCCCAACCATGGCAGGGGTCTAAATTCCAGCTAGTTCCTTATGTGATGGAATGCCGCACAGCTGCGCAAGGTTGCAGTTTAATGAAATTACTGAGCCACCTGGGGAGAGGTTTGTGCTAGATTAAGTGGGAGGGAGAGGATATACAACAATATGTATGCTATAATTCAAATATGGATAGACAGATAGACAGACAGATATAGATGAGAGAGAGACAATGGGAGAGAGAGGAGAAAGAGAGAGTAAGCAAGAGTGAGAGACAGAGACAGAGAGACAGAGAGAGAACTGATGTCCAATATGGGGGCTGAGGAATGCTTCAAACTACTACAGAGCTTTTGAAAACACTCAGTTTTGCCCTGAGAAAATGTGTTGCTTTCTTTACCCAACACCATCTAAAGACAAGTAGACAGGACATTTCTAGAAAAAAAAAAAACTTACCTTTATTCAAAATAAACTCTCTCTGTGTTTCTGTCTCTCTATTTCTCTCTCTGTCTTGCTGTCTCTGTCTCTGTCTCTATGTCTCTGTTTCTCTCTATCTGTCTCTGTCTCTCTCTGTCTCTCTGTCTGTCTGTCTCTCTCTTTCCCTCTCTCTCTCCCCCCAGAACCTTTCTGCCAGTCTTCCATGGAGCTGGTGCTCCCCTCTGAGCCCCTTCAGCCTCTGCCTGCCTCCCCTGTTGCTTCCTTCTACCTTAGTTTTCTCCTCCCCTCCACATTCCTGCCCTGTCTCCATGTCATCCTAGCATTAAAGGACCCTTACATCCCCTTGGGGAACAAGCAGGGGGTGTCCAGAGATTCCAAAGTGAAGTATTTTCAAAATAAGCCCCACTTGCCACTTTACCCCAGCGTGTGTGATGCAAGGGGCTATGCGGAGTCAACAGCCAGCTACTAGGAAGAAGCAGAACTGAATGCTCCCTCTGGTGGCATTGAACTTGCCATAAAATTAAGCAGATGGGGATTTTAAAAAAAGTAGAAGATGCCCCAATTTTCCAGAATGCAGAAGAGTTGCCCAGTCACAGTCAAGCTGGACCCCAGGTGTTTGTGACTGTGTCCTAAAGCACTCTTCTTTCTCTCATAACTCTCCACTTGGTCACATCCTGAGGAGACCACCTGACCACATCCCCACGTGCACGGCTTCTCAGACAGAGGGTGATGGGTGACAGATTCGGCTAGAGCCCTGGAGTCTCTAACTGAAGGTGAAGTTGTGGGAACCCAAAGCAAGGCTGTGAGAGGCAGAGAGGGGAGGGACAATCTTCCTCAGGTTACCTCAGGAAATGTGTGAGGGAATGGAAGGCCAGGGTAGGGCTGGACCACGGAGGGTCAGGAAAGCTGGACTCCACTCCGGAAGCCGCTGGGGAGGAAAGGCAGCCCTGGAGTTGGAGCCCCAGGCCTCCCTCATGCTCCGCCATCTTTGTGTCCTAGCCTCTCCCAGCTCCAGGCAGAGACCTCAGCTGCTGTGGACGACAGGGCGGGCAGGCACTTCTGCGCCCTGGAGCCCTGCTTCTGCGGTTCTGATACAGGACATGAAACCTAATCTAATTTGAAAATAATACAGTAAGATGAAAGGAAATCCCACTTGAGCTTCTCATTTTAAAAAGAGTTCAGAAAAATAGACCATGTGAGCCTGAGACCCAAAGCCTCAGAGAAGACCCTTTAGGCCACGGAGGCCGCCGAGGCCAGATGGTTTCCCCATCTGCGTCCTGTTGCCTCTGGCGTGGGCCGCATGCGGGAGACAGGCACACAGCAGACGGAGGAGCAGGCCAGCGGCCGAGCTGCGCTCCCATTTAGCTCATGGAAATTTCATAACTTCTAAGGTCTGAGGCTCCCTTTGGATCTGAGGGGAGCCACCTATCACCCGCTTGAGCTCGTTCATGGTGGAGGCTTTGTTACTGTGCAAATTTCACCCAAGATTAATTGAACTTGACAGCCCGAATGTCTTTTGCATGATGTACGAAGGTAGTGCTTTTGAAAGATGTCAGTGTCTGATCCTTGGTGTGTGGTTTTCAGATATCCGAAGTATTCCCGCTTCTCAAATTCCTTCTAAGAAGCTGGAAATGCAGAGCTTTGCTGGGTTTTCTCTCCTTCAGACAAATCCCCACCTTGCCGAAGCAGAGCTAAACATGCTCCAGATTAACAATTCATCACAATAAAAAAACATGCGGAATGATGTCCAGACTGCCTGGCCTTCGTTCAACACTAACCATTTTCTAGTTTACGGGAAATTAGGTTCCGGGGCCAGCTTTACATCCAGTGGGGAAGGGTGCGCTACCATCTTGTGGACAAAGCTCAAATAGCAGCATGGTGCTTGAGGATCCACTGCCCTGGGTGCTAGGGTGAGCACCTGTCCACCCTGGGCACCCCGGTGCACTCCTGATGACCATGCCCTGGCATTTGGGACTTCAGTCCTAAGTTATCGTGGCCAGCAAATCCAACGTAGCCTAATGCAAGCTAACTGAGAAAAGTCTGGCACACAAGCACCAGAGGCCCAGCTCCTCCTGTAACCTCTGCTTTGTGGCCTCTCCAGCTTTTCATTGTTAATGGCAAAATTAAATCACTGGAGTGGGGCAGCTCATGAATTAGACCTGGAGGTGCTGGTAGCCAGGTTGGGTCCAGACAGTGACCTGTGGAGGGAAGTGTTCTGATACCAAGGAAAACTGGCTTCTTAGCTACCTATCTTTTTTTCTTTTTTTAAGAAAATATTTATTTATTTATTTGATGCAGAGTCTCACTACACAGGTCAGCCTCATAGTGATCCTCCTGTCTCAGCCTCCCTAGTGCTGGGATTGCAGGCATGCGCCACCACGTCCAGTTTCCAGACCAGCACTGTGTGCGGGGGTTCTGGGTCCAACGTAACGTGCAGTACCAGGGATGGAACTCGGGTCCTTGCTTCTGCCAGGCAGATGCTTAGACAGCCGAGCTATCTTCCTAGCCCCTCCTATTTTTCAAACTAATGTAAAAGTAGTTATTTTTCTCCTTGATGAGAGAAACTCTCTCTCTCTCTCTCTCTCTCTCTCTCTCTCTCTCTCTCTCTCTCTCTCCTGGCTGTGTTATTGAAGTAACAGTGCTCCAGAATGGAAACAGGGACACCAGCACCACAATTGGGTGGAAGAGACAGAGGAAAGGGCTGCAGAATCCCAGCGTGAGAGCGGACCTTCCGCTCCGTTAAGCCCGTGCACACCTTTAAGGCTGGCATCGCCTGGACAATGTCCAGTTGCTCCTACAAGACAGGGAGAACTTAGGCACACATTCTCAAGGGCGCGTTTTTGTTGTGGCCAGATAGATTTCCCCCAAGGAGAGCAATGTAGGATGTACATTTTCTCTGTGTCCCTCAGCAGTAGCACAAAGTTTGTCTCCTACGAGTTCCCTGTCCTGGCGCACAGGACAGGCACGCTACTGTGGAGGCAGCGTGTTCAGCCTCACTCCAGCAGCAGAGATGGAGCCCCGAGCTCTTATAAATACCCTAAAATGGCAGCAATGGTAACAAAGACGGCTGGCGTGAGCCCTCGACCCAGCACTTGGTCCAGAAAGGACAGAGGAGAGCGGGAAACCTACTTCCCACACTGAAGTCTGCTCCGGGCCTTCTGGCCACGAGGAGCACCTGACTCTGTGTTTGGAGCCTTGGGCCCTCTCTCCTCAGGGATGTCCGGTTTTCTTTCTTTTGTTGTATTGAGCTGTCCAAGGCAGGACTGTGCTCTCAGAACAGAGGCCATTGCTTTAAAAGATATGAAGAAGCCCAAAGAAAAAGGCTACAAGTGCAGCCTGCCTCGCGCAAGTTCCTTAAAACAATAAGAAAACTATTCAGACCCAACGAGGAGAAGCAACTTCAGTGGCCTCCTGCTTTCTACAGTCTGGACTCACTACCTTTAATTTCTGTATTTTTAAAATGTGAGGTGAAATTTTAGATGCCAACACTAGCATTTCATTTTATTTTACTATTTTTGAGACAGGACATCACTATGTAGACCAGGCTGGCCTTGAGCTCACAGTGATCCTCCCACCTCAGCCTCTGAAGTGCCAGGATTGCAGGTTGCATCATCGTGCGCGGCCTGATATTTGCCTTTTAATCATAAAATTTTCCATCTTCTTTGTAGCTAAAGAATTCCTCACTGCATTCTTATAGTTTTATGATAGCTTGAAATAATTCGCATCAGAGGAACTTAACAGTGGGATCCAATGTGAACCCAATCTTAAGGGGCAGAGTATTTATAAATAGCTAGCTTTTGAAGTCCATCTTTGTTCTGTATTTGAAAAATGGATAATTGACATAGAAGGTGCTCTAGAGCATCAGCGCTGTAGAGATCCCAAGAATGAGGGAATCCTGCCATGGCTTCAGCATCTGGGAGATGCCAGGCAGTCGGCCAGGACTTCCGTGCCTCTGTTCCTGGCCTTGCAGGTCCTGGAGCCTTCCCCTTCAAGCATGGGGCACAGCACGCCACCGCCATTCCCCACCACTGAAAGCCCTGAGAAAACTGTATCAAAAACAACAAGAACATCAACAACAACCACAACCCACCCACCAAGTGTTCAGTTAGCATTTTGCTCTACAAGATTGGAACTTTGCAGAGAGGTCAACACGGGTGTGCAGAAGCTGACGTAGATGGCAGAGCCACAGCTGAGAGGAGTGAGACTAGTAAGAGGCGGCTTAGGAAGGAAGGAGCCCCCGCCCTGAGCTGGGAGCACGCCCACCGGGGAGTGGGCGGGGTGAGGGCACGGGCGACCCTCTGATCCCGGACTCAGCCAGGAGACAGGAAGTGGCATCATGCAGGGACCAGAGCCCACGTGACAGAGAGCCAAGTGGCTTGCTCAAGGTCAGGAACAGAGACGTGCTCGGCCTCCCTGCCCCCACCCCCAGCTTGTCACCGCACAGCTGTGATGCGCAGCCCTGCAGCTGCCTTCCCGAGTCCAGGACGCATGCTCTCGCCAGCAGGCCAGAACACACCCCTCCAAGGAGGGCACCCCAGCCCTGGCGATTTCCACCTCTGTTTGGCTGACATTCCTCGGTGACATGGGTCTGTGTGGAGCCCTGCTGCGAGGAGACGGCGGCAAGGAGGTCGACCATGGGATAGGGGGACTCGGGAGCCAACTTTAGCTTCTTATTTAATTAACTGCATTCAAACGAACTGAAGTCCTAAGCAAATTCCTGATGGCCAGTAACACATCCCTGAAGGAATACTTACGGCCCATTTGTTCAGCCCATTAGGACCAAACAGAGCAGCCTCATAAACCTAGATCTGCCTAAGCCAAAAGAAAATGTGTATAATTGGAAAAAGGTTGAAAACAATCCTGGATAATGAATTGCGCTTACTCAGTTCCTTTGTCCTTCCAACTCGACAATGAGCATCGCATTTCATAGGGAAGCCATGGGGAAGAGACAAAGGCCGAGAGGGCGCGCTGTGCCTAGCAGACACCAGAGAGGAGCCTGCGAGGCTGGTGCGGGCGGTTGTTTACTCAGATTCCGCGGGCCGAAGGCTGCTTCTTGCCAAGAGGGGGCCACAACTGTCCGCCTCCCTCTTGGTCTAGGGCAGGGCCCCACAGTTTGACTCTTATCTATGGGAAAGTTGGCAGGAAGAGATTAACAAAATCTCTTCTAATCAGGTATTCCGATAATCGAAAGTCCCTCGTGAGCGGGCTGTCTACCCACCTCATTTCCTTGGACTGCCTGGAGTTATAATCTTCTCTGACATCTGTTGGCTGTCCCTCCCTGGGAGATATTTGTTCAGCAAAAAAAGAAGAGGAACTTGAGCTCTCTTGTTTACCACGTGCATTCTCCTTAACACGCACACAGATGCACACGCAGGCGCGCACACACGTGAGTGCACATGCGCTAGTATGTTAGCAGGACGTCCTTGGAACGCTGGTTCATGCAATCACCGGGGCGCATGAGTCGGATCGTTCAGCACTTGCCTGTGAGGATGTTGCAGGCGCCTGCTCCTGAGCCATCTCATGGAGGAGGCGGGGGCACCAGGACAGCTTTTCCTGTCTTCCAGAGGTTCTCATTAGCACCCCCTAAGCTGTCCTCCCACTCTCTGACCTCATCTAACGTGCCTCACGGAAGGGTGTCCAGCAGGCAATGACAGCCCTGTGTGCGTTCCCTGCAGAACGTGGGACCCCAAGAAACATCCTCTACAAGTGGCCCCTTCTCATTCCTGTTGAAGTACTGTGTTCACCTCATCTCTTGTGACCTGTTGTGCAAGCTGGGGGGCAATCTGCTGATACTGCCTTGGGATGTTGGTAGCTAGACCGTGAGGCACAGTCTAGGGCCATGACTTTTCAGGTTAGGCCGCCCCTAGGATAAGAGCCACACATCATTTCTGGGTTTCAGCATGCAATTCCAGGGCCCTTACTCTCGTTCTGAGTCCTGTCCCCCATGCTCTGGAGAAAAAGAAACATTGCCTGTCCTGTTCATTTTAGTGTCTGTGTATCACACACGTGCCAAGTCCATACCCAAAGAATAAATACATGCAGAAAACCAAATGCTGCTATGTAAAGATTTGTTTCTGAGTCACCAGAGCTTTCCGGCCAATATTTCTGAGAAATAGGTCATACCTTCAACTTTCCCCACTTATGAACCTGTGAATTCTTCAAATGTCACCTTTCTGACCTCAGGAGACTTTGAACCATCACACCAGCCTCAGCCTTCGACTTGGTCAGCTTTCCTGTTTCCTGTACAAGATGGCTGACACACAACGCAAAGGACCGAATGGTTGACTTGTCTCCCAGCTTGAGTCTGTGTGTGACTGACTGGCTGGGTTCGACGCAGACAATGTGGTAGAACTGTTGGTAGGGCAAAGCTGTCCACATTCTGATGGCCAGGAGAAAGAGCAGGGCAACAGGACCAGACAGGAAGCCAGCAGGGACGAGATGTGATACCCAAGGTCAGGCCTTCGTGACTCGGTGAGGTCCACCCAGAGTCGAGCGCTCTTACCCTGCGCTGTGTCTCTTAGCCCAGTCAAGCTGACAGTCGTGACCCCTGGCCCCAACTTTCTGTGGAGAAAAGCTGCTATATATTCCCTTAAGAATATGTTGTGTGCTCAACACACATTACCTCTTTTCTTCTCAGTAAGCCTGTGACAATAACAACTTGACTTGATAAAGAAGAGACCTGAGTCTCAGAGATAATAAATGGCTCACCAGCGGTAGCCCAGCTATTGGTGACAGCCTTGAATCCGCATTGCTGGAGACACAAAATAAAGATCTCAGCGTTTATTTGGATTCGACCACTTTACACGTTGTTTGAGACTTAAGGCTCCTGTTTCCTTTTCCAAAATGGATGTTCTTTCCGCTGCGGATTCTGGTCCTCTGGGGAAGTGGATTCAGAGAGTTTCTTAGACATGTGATCTCTGACTTTACTTCAGCCCCACTGAGCCAAATTGGCTGCTTAACAAGACCCCTAGGTGATCTCTATTCCACAGCAGAGCAGCACACATGCAGTACACACAACTGCAGCAAGTTCTGTGTAGTTGGTGCATGTCAGGGGAGCCCATCCGGTGGCCACTGGGTGCCTGGGACAAAGCAGGCAGGGTGTAAGGCCTAGCCTGGGAGACCAGATGTCTTAATGGAAAGAACAGCACTCCTACCTTAGTGCAAAATCGCCCAAGTCCACCACAAGCATGGGTTTCATGTTGAGGCTGCCAGGGTGGCTGGCTCATTGTGCTTGACCCAGGACTCTCCTATAAGCCCCCATCCTGAGAAAATTCTCCTTGCTGAACCATAACATGTGTGTCTCCCCCAAGAGGCTCATGGTAAAATTGCTTCAGACCTAAGTTCTGGATTTCTATGTTTGAGTTTCATCAAAGTAAAACACTAGTCCTGTTGCCTTGCTCAACGCCCTGCCACGTCTCTTTTCTTCATCTGCACAATGGGAATAACATCGATCTTTCATGGTAGCTGCAGGTTTCTATTAGAAAACACAGCCATTTAAGGTCATCATGGTGGGAGTGATATGCCTGACAGCCCAGGGCAAAAATTTGTGCACACGCGTTGTCAAGGCCGGCAGAATCATGTCCCCTGCTGTCACTGGTGTCATGAGAACGTGATTTTCCCAAGCATCCCTGCCTCAAACTCTCCCTAGCTTGTGTAGCTCCAGATGGATTATAGGGCCACTAGTCCAGCCCCAGTGGTTTTTCTCATTTGGAGAGAACTCTAAGGCGCTTAAAATTGTTCTACATCACTAACATTAGCAAGTTGCCTACTGGGCTTAATGTTCAAAGCTTAGCTCTCGCACTGCACACTCAAGTTGTCTTTGACAAGCGATGTTACCTTCTGTGATCTGACCACCTTGTTTCTAGATTAGGGAAAGAGTGACTTGTGCTTACCTCGGATGTACTTGGGTATATGGAGTGGGATAAGAGGAGATCAGTGCGTGGTCTACAGTGCGGGCTGAGGCCTAACGCCCACACCCTTGCTCTCTTTACTAGGGGCTGCAACTCTTTAGAATGTCTGAACTCATTCTGTCTTAACTAAAGCGGGGCTGTGAAATGTTTAAGGTGGATGTGGAATCACACAGAAGTCTTGGTAAACTCTGAGTACTACTTCAGTAAGTCTGAGGTGGGCCTGAGATTCTGCATTTCTAGAAACTTCTTAGGTGGTGGTGGTCCTGCTGCTGCTTCACAAACCACACGTCGAGTACCAAAGCGATAACAGTCAGTGAGCAGGTGGGATGTCCTAGACCTGTGTCTTCAGAAATTCTGGGAGATGGACATGGTTTAGTGCAGCTAAATAACCAGTCATACTTAGGGACTGTTCCTAACTAGTCAGAACTTGAGACAATTTTTATCTGCTTCTCCTGAAGTCTATGGCCTGGGCTCTTCCTCCAACTTCCCCTGATGATCAGAATTACCTGAGGTGCTTTGAAATTATACAGCTTATCTTACTCACTTGCCCATCATGAGGACAAAATACCCAACACTCACAACTTAAGGGAGGACAACTTTATTTTGGCTTGTGTTTTCATTCTGTGGTAGGCTGGGCCCAAGGGAGGCCTGCTGCTCACATCAGGCAACCAGGAAGCAGAGAGAAGGAAGCCCTTCTGGGTGACCTCCCTCTTCTAGTCAGACCCCACCTCCTAACAGCAAGGCAGCCAAATGCTTCCATAATCCAGTCATCTTCCACAGTCCTTGTCTCGGAATGCCTGAGGTTCTTGGAGGATATCTAGAGATCGAGTACAACACAGTTTCTCTAAATCCCTCCTAGAGAGACTGTAGAAATAGGTCATCTTACCAGTACTTCTGATGTCTCAGTATCAGAGAGGTTTGGACAACCCTGGAAGTCCTGGAGAAATTGGACAGGCAATAATGAGAAGTAGCATAACCCCAGACGGCTTGGCAGGGTCCGTTGCACAGGGTGTGGAGGATGATGGGTGGAGAATCAGCCTCGTAGAGGAGGTTTTGGTTTCAAGACAGCAGGAAGAACAGCGGGACAGGTGCGGGGCCATGTGCGTGAGGGATGCAGACTGGCCTGCCCACTGTCTGAGTTGGTCCCAGGCCCACTGGGTTTTGTTTGCAATGCTATGTGAATGTGTTCTATAGAGATCATTAAAATACAATGAAATAATTTTGGAATATTGGTTCTATACCAAGTGACACCAGAGCCACGTGCAGTCTGAGTTTGAATACTCTGTGTGATAGATGCCACCTGGGGTCAGCTTGCTACACCCAGATGAACTGAACTAGAGTGACGCTGGGTGTGGGAGGTCCACCCAAGGGTTGCTGTTGGCAGCATAGGAGCAGAAAGCTGTTGGGTGCTGTTAGAGGCTGTAGGGAGCTGTTGGTTCCACTGGAGGAACCAGCTTTCCCAAGAAGCTTAGCTGTGCTCACTGGAAGAGGAGCTTGGAATCTCATCACTGAGAATGGCTATGGCTCACTTTGGGAGAAGCTCTGGTGCTTGCCTTGAGTGTTGCTTCCCAGCTCCAGTTCAGATCCCTCAGCCTGCTGGCTCAGATTCTTCATCCACTGGCACAGACTTCTTAGCTTCCACCACTGACCTTTGGACCCTCCAAGCACAGATCCATGATGCATTCCTGCATGAGACACTGTCATGGGGTCTTGGCCTCTAGTTGGACTTGTGGAGGATGTTACCATGGGTTCTAGGTCTTCAGCCGGACTCATGCAGTACACTGCTGTGGGACCCAGGCCCCCAGCTGGATTCTTTGGGCTTTAGTGTGTGGACAGATTTTCTGGAATCCCTTTTTGCATATAATTCTTTGGATGACTATTATACATAATCTTATAAAATGTGTCCTGCATCATATTGTTCTTGCAAAATCATGACACTATGATAAAACTTTTTTTTGTTGTTATTCCAACTGCTGTATAAAAACATCTCAGAGTGGCTAGTCTAAAAGTCTGACCATACAGAGTAGCAGGGAAAATACAAAACAGTGAGACTGCCCATATTTTTGGTATATATTAGCATAACCACTTTGGGCAATTATTTGATAGTATCTATGAACACCGAAACACACATTTCTTACTACCTAAGAATTTTTCTTAGGCAAAACAGAAATTCGTACATTTTAAGTGCATTTGAAGTCTGAACAAGAAGTTTATAACAGAATGTTTGTTGTTCCTTCAACTGGAAATGAAATGGATTTTAAACAATACTAGGGTGGGAAGATTGTACTATATACAAAGAATGGGATATTACACAGTGCCAAGATGATTCAACTATTGCAGCAGTAGATGTAGTAGAATATGTACCATGTGATTTCTTTTATATGAAGCTCAAAAGCAAGCAGGATTAATCTTTCTTGTTATAAGTCAACATATGACTGTTCCTTGGGTGTTGGGGAGGCCGCATACCCAGGCAGGCATGAAGGGCTCCTAGAGCACTGATACTGTTCTGTGGCTTAACTTAGGTACTGATAAAATGGGTGGAATCATGTTGTAGTCATTTATTCAACAGTAGACTTAACCAGTATGTTCTTTTTAGGAAAAATATTATATTTCAAAAGGGAAGCAAATGCTCATAATTTTCCAAGGGCACCTTCATAGGCAGGTTGTGCTGGTCAATCTTGATGGTCAACTGCATTGAGAGACACCAAGGAAATTAGTACCACACACTTCTGGTGTGTCTATGAGGGTGTCTCCAGAAGTGATGGGGGTTTCGGTCATGGAGGAAAAAAATGTGACGTGAGGCCTTTAGCCAGAACCCCTGGAGCATGTCTCTAACTGCCATTCAGCCCCTCTGACTCCTTTCAGCCTGAAGAAGCCAGAGCGGTCATCGTCCATGGTTCCTTCACGGTAGTTCTGGTGACTTCTTTAGAGGGAGGAGTGTCACAGGTTAGCTGAATGAGGTAGAAATGCTATCAGCAGTCAGACAGGGCCAGGTCGTTGAGGAGACAGGATGGGAGACAAGGTGACTTTGCAACTTGGGGAGAGTCAGGCCCTGCTGAGCATCGGATCTAAAGACAAAAAAGTGAACAAGTATAGCCACATAGCTCCCTAAAGAGGGGCACCCAGGAAAGCAGGCTTATGAGTTCACTGACCCCAATTTTCAGGCAACACCAGTAAGAGGCCCTCCAGGCATTCTGAGACGGAACCTGAAGGTACGCATGCAAAGAAATAAAGTTCGGGCCTTTGAGAGAGGTGTGCTACCCTTGGGAGCTGGAAACATTGATGCTTTTTGCCATGAAAATCTGTGGACTCTGTAAATATGTGTCAAGTTGGGTCTGGGGAAAGGGTGACCCAACCACAGGAGACAACTGGTTCACTGACAGGGAAAGCCCTGTTTTATGGGTGAAATGAGTAGTTCTTCCACAGATGAAAGAAGCCCATTTGCAAATAAAAAGACATGGCTGAAGCTGTTGACTTGAGCCTTTTACAGCTCAGCATACTAATCTGGCTTTACTTTTTATGCTTCTTGGTTAACCATTTTTGCTGGGTGGTTAAGGTCAAGTTAAAGCAAGACCTGTATAACAAAACATGTAACTTTTATATCTCCCAAGGTCAGTCAAATTCCCTTAGGATTTACTTTGGAACCACATACAGTGCTTTGTAGAACTTTTGTCAGTATCAGCCTTCTGGATGAGTCACGGCCATTGCTTGACCAGTTTGCTCTCTGTGAAAGCCCAAGAGAATGTTTTCTCTCTAGGTGACTCTCCTTAGGCACACCATACATTGTTGATCCCTTTCCTCTGTGGTCCCATAATCTCCTTGAATAGAAAATTTGGGACACTACTTCCGACATTGCCAGTTCTACGGATAACCCACTACTATTATGGAATATTGGACTATATATATAACTACTTTCTCTTAGTTCAATGAGAAGAAATATTTGTACCAATAGTGCTTAGAAAAATTCTCATCTCTGCATTTTGTACTCTGAACAACTACTAAGAAGACAACAATATGCATTGTATTAGTTATTATGGCTGTCTTACTAATGTGTTTTGAAACTGTCTCATTGTTATTTCTTATTTTAAAAAAAAAAGACTTAGGTGAGCCCATTTGTAGGAAATTGTGTAGACTTACTGTGTTCTTAGAGAAAAACTTTAAGTTGGACTTGTGTCTTAAAGCTGCAGGTTTCATTTTTAAATTATGATTTTCCTTATCTCCTGCCTATCTATGTTCATTTCTTCTCTCCTATACCACTTACAGTTATTAATCTGAGCTGTACAGACATGATTCCCTTATTCCACTTAATTGGTATTTATAAAAATTCAAATGAACATTTAAAATAAAAAAAGACCTGCCTCAAATGTATAGTCTCTTCAGTCTGGTCCTCAAGAGGACCCTGACTAGTACAGATTTTTACACACACACACACACACACACACACACACACACACACACACACACACACACACATGCGGAATTCTAAAAGGAAGATGGGGTACCCTAGCCACTGGTATTTCTGAACTACATGAACATTAGCTTCATTTTCCAAGACTCATCTCTGGGAGACAGCTGACTCCTGGGGATTCCCTTTTCTCCAATAGTACAGTGCAAAACTAATGTTTGGTAAGTGGATCTGACTCTGCGTCTTCCCACACCCTGGCTTTCGGCAGGAGATAGCCCTTGGCAGGCTCCTCGCCCCCCTTGCAGAGACGCTGAAGCACCACTTGGCCCCGCGGAGTAGTCTTACTCTTAATTGGGGAGAACAGCCAGGACTCATTGCTTCTGGAAACCTGCCCTAACCACCGAGCGTCACAGAGATTTCTCAATCAGGAGCGATCGCTCCTGTGACAGCTGTGGCGAGCCGGTGAGCACATGTTTCCCCTCTGCAGCCATCCACCACCTCCCCACCAATGTATACATGACTATTTGTTCTGGTTTTGGCCACCGACTCTGCAGGATCTATGTTCTACGGCTCCCAAGGCAGGAGGTTTGGTTTTTCCCGATTACCCTGCTGGCGTTGAGTCCTGTCCTCCCCTCCAAGCCAAGGCCTGGGTGGTCTTTGAGAAACCTGAGAAGGTCATTAACAAAGGATCATCTCCCCGAAGTGACCTTTCATGAAGTCTCCAACTGAAATCCCTCTGGAGCCCTGTCTTCTGCAAGCTGAGAAGAGATGGTATCATGTGAGCTTTGGTAGGGACCTGGGGGAGTTCTGAGACGATGCAGATACAGATACTGACTTCAAAACAACTCGAAGCAAGTGACTTATCAAAAGTCAGTCAATAGGTGCCTAATAAGGGCTGCTTGAGCAAATAACGACAGGGATAGGAAATGAATTACAGTACTGTGTTGCTGGGGCATATCTCATTTCTGTCTTGCTTTTAGTAGACTGGTCCCTGTCCATCTATTTTACAGCACAGCCTGAACAGTGACAGTCTGCAGGCCTGATGTGACCCAGAGATAGCTTTGGTTTGGCTTGCACAATGTTTGAAAACTCAGAAACTTCACACTAAAATCCATGCTTATTTCTTCTGCTTAAAAACAGGAAAACCTGGCAGCAGCTCCTCGCATGAGCAGCCGGCCAGGGCCACCATTTTCCGTGGCCTTGTACCAGGACTGCTTGTCTCCGGCCCCTTTAGGAATTTTGTACTTTCCACCCTGTTATGAAAGTGCCTGTCTTCATAAACACATCCCATACACAGGGGAGTTGTACCGAAACTTCGGCTCTCCGGATGGTACAGGCCCAAGTGGCCACACTTTCTGGGCGGCTGCTGCTGTCCTTTCCCCGCCGGGATGAAGAGGGACTGGCACCACCAGGAAGGGCACCTCACTCCACAGGTGGCCTCTGATGAGCTTGCCCAGGACTTTCTGGGCTGACGAGGGACAGTGAGCATGGCGAACACATTCTGTGCTTGGAGATTCAGAACCATCCACCTGAGCGACTGGTTCCAGCTAGTGAGGGAGAAGTTAGAGGTCACGGTGAGATGTCCGTGGGACCACTGCAGGCCAAAGCCCCTGTGAGGCAAGCACTGGTGGGAAGAGCCCTGGAGAGAGACTGTGGGGACTCGTGGACCAGCAGAAGTGGCAGTAAGACACCAGGCCTCCCGGAAGGCTGAGACTGTAGCCTGCCCTCTTCATTCCAGTCGCAATCCCTGAGTTAGGAGAGACGAGCTGCTGTGGTCCTATATCAACCCTTCTGCTTAAGAAAAAGCAGACTCTCAATTTCCTTATGGAAACAGTCCCACCATGACAGAAAGGCCAAGAGAGCAGGAAGCCTTGTGAAAGAGGGAAGACCCCACCCCTAAATAGTCCAGATGTTTCCCCTTCTCTAGGAATAGTCCCTCTAAGCCTTGTTGAGCCTAACTGCCCGGCAAAGACAAAATGGAGAAATACAATGACCAGGAGATGAATCTCAGGTATTTAGCAAGAGCCATCCACGTACAACCCATCATGGTAGGAACTGCAAAGGTAACAAAGATGTCTAAAATCTAGGAGCTTATAATCTAACGGCAAATACAGAAACGTCTGTGAATTGCTACAACATAAAGCAAGGGAAAAAATGTTGATAAATACTTGCTGGTCCTCAGAGTCCTTAGGAGGAGGAGGGAAGACCTGATTCCCTCTTACCTGGGGAGGGGGCAGCTTTTGAGCAAATGAGGAGGGGTGAGGATAGGTGAGGAGTGATCTGCAAGGAGACGGCAGCAGTGATGGGCGTGAAGGGAGGAGACAGAGAGGGACACGAGGGAATCAGAAGCACAGCAGGGCAGGGATCACGTTCTTGTCCACAGGGGCAGGGGCATCACTGGGTGACATGGCATTGCCCCCATCCAGTGGCACTGTTGCTGGGCATCAGCTAGACTCCCGGAGGAAAATGTCGCCATGGATTGAAATTCTTCTCAAGAAGCTTGGCCTCCACCAGGGTGACTCGCTGCTGTGGTTTGGTTTTGTTTTAACCTAGGACTTGGGAGTAGTGACAGCCGGTTGCCCCAGGTGAGGGAAGGGGTGGGGGACGGCAGAGAGAGGGGTAGGTAGGCCACTGTGGGGAGCTGTGGAAAAACACTGAGGGGAAGGCCGTCTGGGGCAGCCGTGCAAGGCCTTGGATTTCAGGACAAAGGGTTTGGACCTGGTCCTGGAGACGTCAGGAGCCAGAGAAGGCCGGTGGAAAGGGTGGGCTTGCTGAAAGACCGCCTCCCTCACTGAGGAACAGCACCAGCGCAGCTCATTCTCTTCTTCAGAAAACAATCACGGCTTCAAAGGCACCCCCGGCCCAGCCGAGCTATGCCAGCTTGCCGGCTCCCGCGGAGCGCAGGGGCGCATGCGCAAGGTGCCAGGCATGTTTTCTTTGGCATCAGAGGACTTCGCTGGGTGATGAGTGTCCTTACATGAGGAGGGGTGATGGGAGTCAGGGTCTCGCTCGGGAGCTCCCCACCCCACTGGGCAGCCTCCCCCAGCCCACTTGGGGCTCTGTGGGGTACTGTGGCTGTAACGGCGGCTTCTGTGCTTCCTCAGGACATCTCTGAGGTGCAAATTTGTAAGAGGAGGCCTCCATCTACTGCTTCTCCAGCTAGGGGTCCGGGAGTGGCCAACTTTGCAAACAAACCCCTACTTGCATCTGGCCTATGGACAGACACTGCACCAGTGCTTGTGAAGAACACGTTTACGATGAAGCCGGCTTTGGGGGGAACCTTTTCTTTTTCAGTACTAGGGTTTAAACTCGGGGCCTCTGCTCTGACCTGCAGCTTCAGCCCTTCTGTAGTGTTTATTCAGAGGCAGGCTCTTGCTAAGTCCCTAGGTTGCACAGGCTGGGCTCAAACTTGAGGCCCTCCTGCCTCCCAGGGCGCTGATGCCGCCACACTTGGCCGGAAATGGCAACTTCCGGTCCCGCTCCCTCTCTCTCCCACCCTTCTTGCTCTCCTCTGGAGATTCCTTTCCTTCTCTTTCCTTTGGGGGCTGAGATTCACAGTTCAGTCCCTTATTCTCTCCCCTCTGTCTCCTTCCCCTCTTTCTTTCCCTTCCTATCTTCTTGTAACTTTCTTTTTCTCTACAGGAACTGGGAAAGTCAGGGTGTGTGGGCGGTGGTGGCTCCCATCCAAGGAAAGTGTGAGGCTTTGGGCAAAGTACACTCTCATTTCTTCCAAGCATAGGTCTAATCTGAACAGCCTCCAGGCTGCAGTCTCCAACCCAGCTCCAGTGGTTTCTGCTGACCTCCAAGAGGAGAGACCCCAGGGATGCTGTGTCGTGAGGCTGGACTTGGAGAAACCCAGCTCTCTGTGCTCCTCCTCGTCTTCTAGCTGGGGGGACCCAAGTTCCCTTTCTTCGGGTTCCTAGAGCCCAAGAGAGACTCTTCGGAGAGGAATGCCTGGCTTTGGAGAAGCAGGACTTCATTAAAGGCTTGATTTATCCCCAAATGATCTATTGTTATGCATCAAACATGTTTTCCGTACAAACCAGTTGGCAGGGAACATGCAGATAAATTACTACAAGATGTAACCAGACAAGCTGTTCAAAAGGAAAACGATTCTCTGTGTGTGGAACTCAGGAAAGCACATCTATAAACATGTGTTGGGAAATCCATTTATTATAAGTTGGCTGAAAGAACGGGCTGCGGCCCCCAACTACCAACTTGCTGTGGTATCTCACAGCTCTTGCGAAACCACGGTCCCTTGTGTCAGTGATGGAGGCAGAGGGATCGGGGCCCGAACTCTCTACAGTGTCTTCAAAGGGTCGGGAGGACCAGGTTATCCGAAGGCAGTGGCAAAGTTTCTCCCCGGGCAAAGGTGACATTGGCCGGACTTAGTTCAGTGGAGAGAATGGGATGGAGCAATTCTACGTGGATATAAAAATATTTCTTTGATCTTATGATGCATTGCAAAAGAATAACAGAGTGTCATAACAATACAGCACAGTGCTACACAGAATGTGCTGGAGAAAGTACCTGGGGGTGGGGGCAGAGCACAAAGCTACAAACCCTGTCTGACCACAGGCCGCTTGCTAGCCTGTGTCTCGTGGACAATTGTTGGATTGTTCTGAGGTCATTTTTCCCCATCCTTCAAGGAGGCAGGTATAGACTACTTGCTTTGACAAGGTTATGAACTTCACTATGGCCAATCGCCACACCTGGCTGATTTCAATAACATTATTAATTAAAAGCCAGATGAAGTCTTCAGTTTCTCCATCATACAGACCCATTTCAGGAACTTAGTAATGAATGTCACAGAGCTGTGGATACTGTATGGGGCTGCGCAGACGTAGAAAATTCCCAGTATCGTGGGAAAGCCTGTCAGACGGTGGTATCGCAGACCAGATGAGATACTTCATATGTTGTTGTTTCTTCACAGTTTTCAAATCCCTTTCTCCAGTAATACTTGATTAAAGAGTTCTCCATCCAGAGAACCTGAGCATCTCAGGTTTCAATGTCTGTAGTCTAGACTAGGACAAGACTCTCTCTCTGTTTGGTGTTGTGATCTTGCTTAAGGGTGAAAACACAGTGATGATTAGAGAGCTGGAAAAAGTACCGATTAGAAGATTTCTGAACCTTTCGTTAAAAACTCATCAACTGCACAAATAGGAGAAACCTTGTCTCCAGCCACAAACATACCTCAGAAAAAATGACACACTAGAAACCAAACCAAATCGGAACCAGCAAAGATCCTGCAAGAACAGCCACCAAATCCTCTAGCCAAGCAAGCATGGCGCACGGCTTCTGAATGGACTTGTGCTCCCGTGCTTGTAACCCTTCTAGTGTTGCCTTTAACAGCCTTGGAAAATAATTCAGTGTCGATGAAAACTACCCCAAGACATGCAGCTGACACTTAAGAGCTTTGCTCAAGGTCAAAGCACAGTGACTCCCGTGTTGCTGTCCTCTGTTTGAGGACCAGCTTGACTTTCTGGGGTGCATCCAGCACATCTAGCCACAGCTGATTAGACCGTCACCTTTGGAGAAGGCCTCAGTCCTCAGAGCATATTTCCTGGCAGAATGATAAAAAACAAGTCCAAGGCAAGGTTGCTTTTCCTAGGCAGAAGAAAAGGAAAACAAAAGCAAGAGCTATTTGCTGAGTGGCTGTTTCAGACACTGCGCGAGTCAGTGGTCCTGGTCAGATGATTTAATCTTCACCGTAACCTTATAAAGCAGGTAGTATAAACGTCCCCATTTTATAGATGAGGTAAGCAGTGAACGATTAAGAGCTCATTTGAGGTCACAAGCTAGTAGGCCTGGAGCAGGGACCTGACCTGGGTGGTCCCCCAAGAACTCACATTCTAAATCAGGGGCTCCGGGGGCTGCTGGGCTTAGTACTCTCAGCAGCTTCCTCACTGAAAGTGCCAAAAATAATGAACCTCAAAACGATGTTTGGAGTTTTTCTTCTGCAGCTTTTGTAGCCACTGTAGGAGACAGCCTCAGCTACGACAGAAAACAGCATTAAACATAACAGAAGTACCACTTTCTGGATAAGGATTCTTCTAGATTCTACTCAAAAGCATTTCACTGATGAGTGAAAATAATGAATTTGAGGGAACAGGGAGATGATTTCGGTTTTGAATTTGCGTGCTGGAATTTGAGTCTGAAATATTCCCTACAAGTTTGTGCACTAAAGGCTAATCCTCAGCCCAACTATGTAACTGTTGGGAACTGTGGAACCTTTAAAAGGGGGAGCCTAGCAGGAGGTCAAAGGTCATGGGGGCGTGGCATTGAAGGAGATCCGTGGGACCCCAGCTCTTTCCTCTTTTCACGTGAATAGTGTCACCACTTACTCCTGCCTCAATCCATCCTCCAAGCCAATGAGCCCAATTGCCATGCACTGAAATCTTCAAAACTATGAGCCAAAATAAAACCTTTCCTCTTTTTAAATTGATCCCCTCAGGTATGTTGTTATGGCAATGGCTTCAATGTTCAGTGAAAACAGGCCCTTAAATTGGAAGGGTGGCCACAAACTGTAGGCTGGCCAGCTGCTTGCTTTATAAATAAATTTTCTACTGGAACACAGACACAGCCGATCATTTTAGCTTGCCCACAGTGGTCTTTGCACCATCACAGAGCTCAGTAGTGATAAACCTTATGGCACACAAAGCTGAAGATGTGATTTATAAAAAAGTGTTTAAATTTTAAATATTATTGAATACACGTTGCTACTAACCTGCTTGTAAACGCTTCTCCTCATTTTCAGCGCATTGACCTGATGATGGCTGCCAGCTTCTGAAGCAGGCCGACAGGTCCTTCGGTGGTGGGTGCCACCAGTCGCACTGTCCTGGCTGCCCTGACACCCTGGGCTGCTTCAGTCCTGGGCTGATTCCATGGCCATTTCAACTTTGAGGAAGGGACCGAAGTTTCCCAGGGCCAGATTCAGGGAACAAAGTGAGCGAGGACACACCACAGAGCTCCTGGGAGCCGGCATGACTGCGGCTCTGGCCACACCACGTGAAGACACTCACCGACGAGGACTGCCCCAACTTCAGAAAGTCGCAAGAACAAAGGGACGAGTGTGGCGGAAGTATTTCCAGGGGGACTCATGGCAGTGTGTCTTTTACTATAATAAATTTTTAAAATTTAAACATTGGTTGTATATTTTAATCCCACCCCACGTCTACCATCTGGCCTTTCGCTGGAAGATTAGCTCATCTCTGAGTTGGACCATGGTGAGGAAGCAGACGCGCGCCTCCCAGTGAGTCTCAGCTCATGGCCACTCTTTGCAGTAGGTTCAAACTGCATCAGGTGACAATGAATCAATCAAATCTGACACCGTACATAATCCCAAGCTGGAAGTAAGGGAAGTTTTCAGGTCAGATGGCAAATATTCACAAGGGAGTTCTGTTGCACTTCCGAATGGGAAGGCCAAAAGGCACTGCTTACCTGAGGACAGCTACAAGCTGGCTTGAGACCCTCCAGCATGCTGTCCATCTCAGCAACAGCCTCGTCTCAGCCAACCTTGTGCAGTCTTATTATTGTTCATTTGCTGGCACTTCAGTGTCCCTCTGTGAATCTAGGGTGCAAGGTGAGTCCTCAGTCCTGGGTCAGCGCACTGCTCCGCAGACCCCGAGAAATGGGGGTGCACGGAGGAGCTGGACCAACGGCCCCATGGTGCAGGCCTGGAGAACTCACAGCCAGGCAGCGGCCACCAGCTGGTAGCAGGGCAGTGTGCTTCCTCAAAGACTGAGGGAGGCTGCAGTGAACCCACAAGAGTCCACGTCACTGCCGCCTCACCAAAGCGCACCCCTCTCCATAAGCCAGGAAGCCCCAGCCTGCCCTGACTGGCCACATTTTACGTGGTAGGCACACCATTCTCTGCTCTCTGCCAATTTTTGTTTTCTTTAACTTTCACAGCAAATCAAGGAAATAGGATTCCCATCATTTCATAAATCAGGAAACTAGATCCTAGGGATGCCAATTACCTGATTCCAGGACACTCGAAAGAAAACGGCAGTAGGGTTTAAACTCGAGGAGTCTGAAGCCAGGCGGAGCTGGCAGTAGCTACCTTACCGTGCTGTGTGAGGCCCACCTGTGGCCTCTTTGTCTCAGGATGCTCAAGACATGCATGGGGAGCTCTCTTCTCCTTTCCTAGCTAGAACCCATGCCCGAACTGAGCTGGTTACAGCACTGGTCTCCCAACCAACTTCCTAGTAAGTGGCCTCTATACAATGAAGCTTATCACGAAAATGGGCAGATACAGCATGTACTGCTGTCTATATTTCCAGCAGTCATAAGGAGTTTTCTCTCTCAAAGACTTTTATAGAATTTAAAGAACACACTGTTTTAAACCTTGAGGTGCTGGAGGAGCTTTAAACTAAGTCCTTGCTAGTCACATTCCAGTCTGAGGTCCAGCAGTACAAATGTCATCTGACACTTTGTTAGAAATGTACAGTCTGGGGGCCGGCAGGGTAGCTCAGCGTTCTAAAGTGCCTGCTTAGGCGAGCTTAGGCAAAGCGCAGGACCACAGTTCGATCTCTCACACCACATGCTGAGCTGACCACAGGAAAAATGAAGAGGAGAGGAGAGGAGAGGAGAGGAGAGGAGAGGAGAGGAGAGGGGAGGGGAGAAAAAAGAAAACTGTACTTTAGAGTTGGTGAGATAGCTCAGTGAACTATGCACCTGCTTAGGCAAGTGCTTAGGGACCAGGGTTGGATTCCCAGTACTGACAGGCATGCCAGCCCTGCCTTCAAGTGTGCTGAGCCAGTGACCAAGTCCAGGCATGGTGGAACACCCCTGTAATCCCAGCTCTGGGGAGGCTGAAAGCAGGAGGATCACTATGAACCCGAGCTGTGTAGTGAGACCTTATACCAAATACATGAAAAAACAAAAAGTGCAGTCTGCGGTCTCAGGTTCTACTCTGGGATGACGGATTCATAGCCTACACCTAACACAGTGACCGAGTGTCTCCTATGCCTGTCAGAGCACTGTAATCCTTGCAGTGTCATCGCCATGGCGACGGCTCAGGTGCCCTGGCATCATGGGACTGAGGCAGGCTGACAGAAGCTTACCACTTTAGTATGTTTTAAAGATCCAAGTGACCCGAATGTGTGGTGAAGATTAATCACTGCTAGAAATAGGCTGTGATAACGGGGAGGGATGAGTGACCATGCCCCTGCAGGCCAAGGCCTTGCCCACGTCATAGCCCCTCCCCGAGCCCTGCTTGCCAGAGCCACTTCGCTACTACTCACTGCCGGTGCCGCAGGGAGAAACTCAGAGTCCCTTCTTCCTAGGACATCCAGGTCTCTTGCAGTAGCTGTCCTGCCCCTCCCTTGAGAAAGCCCGTCATTTCCTGTACTATCGCTATGTCCCATGTAACTCCAAAGATCATGGCGACAACACGATGGCAAAGTCTCTTTAGCCAGGATGGCAGCCGAGGCAAGCAGCACATTGACCAGGCCCCTGTGGTGGTCCAGGCAACAGAGCAAGTAGCTGGGTTATGAACCTGAGCAAAACTGGATGCAGCTTATGTTTTGATTGGTTTGTTTGGAGAAATTCAAATACTAACATAATTCACAATTTGGAACTGTGAGTGGGGTGCTGAGGTACTAGATACAGGCAGGTGTGCGACAGAGGAATCTGGTCTCTTGGGGGCGGGGGACAGGAAAGTTGTCCTGGAAGAAGATCTAGGAGAAAGAAGAGAACACTTCTGGCAAAGGAAGAGCTTAGGAAAAGGCACTAGGGTGGGAGGAAGAGGATGTAGTTGAGAAAATGAGAGAAAGCCAGTATGTATGAAGACCGATTTGGTCATGAAAAATGGCTGTCTTGGGAGAGGTGAGACTGGCTGGGTAGGGCACAAGAACACAGGCACAGCTGTGGGAAGTAAAACAGAGCATGAGCCACGAAGCTCGGGGCCAGGTGTAGACCAGCAGCACTCAGAGCCGGGAGCGTGGATCTGCAGCTCCCCAGTTGGTCCATTCTGAGGACTCGGATCATCCCGGTACAGATGCCACAGGACTGGCTGACATGTCTTTCTGGAGGTGCCTATGCTAGTTCGGGCCTGAAAAGTTGGGGTTTGGCTATTGTTCTGCTCCCTTTCCAACCAGGAAACACCTGACTGTGCAGGCCTTGAAGAATTCCTTAGAGTACTGCTGCTCAACCTGGGATCTGAGACTACAGAACTCAGATTTCGGAGGTGGGGGCGGAGCGCTGTGCGCCCCCGATTCTTACCCAGTGCAGTTTGGGCAAAGCTGGTTGAGAAAGACGGTCTCAGACCTTGGCTGCAGGTGAGTCTGCCTCTGCTCCACCCTCACTATTTTGGATTGACGGTCTCAGCTCAGTACAGAGTTGGGAGAGGGAAGCTTCCACAGGCTCCTCTTGCGATCCCAGCATTCAGCCAAATGGGAGAGTTGGAGTGTGGAGGTTGATTTCCCAGTGCCACACCCATACCCACTGTAACAGAAGTGCCTGGGGGTGACATGTCAATCTTCAACTCCCCATGGACATAACATACAGGATCTCTAAGGGGAAATTTGTATTTATTTTATTTTATTTTTAATTTTTATTACTTTTAATAAGAAAAAAACATTGAGACAGTTTTAAAATACATTAGTAGGACAGCCACAATAATTGATATAGTGCATATTGTTGTCTTCAAGTAGTTGTTCAGAGTACAAGATGCAGACATGATAAGTTTTCTAAACACTTATTGGTACAAATATTTCTTCTCATTGAACTAAGAGAAAGTAGTTGTATACATAGCACAATATTTCATAATAGTAGTGGGTTATCAGCAGAACTGGCAATGTCAGAAGCTGTTGACTTGAGCCTTTTACAGCTCAGCATACTAATCTGGCTTTATTTTTTATGCCTCATGGTTAAACATTTCTGCTGGTGGTTAAGGCCAAGTTAAAGCAACACCTGTATAACAAAACATGTAACTTTTGTATCTCCCAAGGTCAGTCAAATCCCCTCAGGATTTACCTTGAAACCATGTACAGCACTTTGTAGAA
>PVKN010008503.1:0-25066 GCA_004027915.1 Capromys pilorides
CCGGAAATGAAATTCTAAGATGCTCAAATTATACATATTTCAATTGTCATAATCAAATAATCCTTTCATTATAGAAACTTGAGGTGAACACTAGTCTATAGTATCAATATTTACAGATATGTACATGCCAGGAACTGTTCTTAGTTCTCTGAATTTTTTAACTTAATCTTTACAATTACCACATAAGGTAGATATTTCAGGCACATAGAGGAAGACAGAGATGCTAGATTCTAGCTTCTAAGTAATCTTCAAAGTAAGATTCTAGGCTAACACTCAACTAAATTAGCACTTAGGAATAACAAAATAACCACATTGGCTTAGTTGTTAGCAGTAGACCAAAATATTTGTATATATTCAAAATAGCAGCCACCTGCATAAAGCAAACCATACGCTCATCAATGCTTTTCACTATCATAGAGAATGCAGTGCCAAGAGTCTTATTTTGGATAGTGGTAGAGAAAGTAGCCAAACCCCAAGTACTACAATTACTAAAATACACTTGCCAGAAAGTTTCTAATTTATTCCATTTCAGACAAGGACTGTCCAGGAAGTTGCTAGCTGACATTTAAACAGTTTTAGGAACTTACTCTGGTCACATTAGGAAACACCTTTACCTTTTATATTCATACACGTATAAGAAAAGGTGGGACCTCCAGGCACCCGTGTGCTCTGGAGGGGTTTGAGCGGGAGGGAGGCCCCTCAGCATCTCCTAGTGCTGCCTGCCCTCAGCACTAGCTCCGCCCTCACTGTCTGTCACCAGGATGCTGCACACACTGACTCCTGGGGGGATCCCCAGCCTGTCTGTTCTTCCTCCATTCTGCTTTTTGCATGGCTAGCGCAGTGACCCCACTGTGTCCACACTGGGCTGAAACCTTTCAGTGCCTGCTTGTCCTCAGATCAGGTCCCAGCTTGTGGTAGGCCTTTAGGCCTTAACATGATGCCCACTGTAAACAGGGCCACTCCCCATCCAATCTCTCTCTCAGTAGCTGGTACACAGGGCTGATCTGTGCTGTCCTCCCCTCACAGGCCTTTGTCTGCTGTCCCCTCTGTCTGCACTGCTCCTTTATAAGCCCATCTCAGACTTTGCTGGCTTAACGTGACTGACGGTGAAAGATTCCATCTGGGCAATTCTGCTTCTCAGAAAGCCTTCCGATCTCCCTGCTCGCCTCTTCTCTCCATTCTTTCTCCCCTGCACTGAGGAGGCTCCGTTCGGCCCATGAGCTGTCATAGTCTTTCCTGCGGAGAGACTATGTTACATTCATTTTTGGATTCCCATGGCAACCACTTTTCTCCCTTTCATAGTTGAATTCTACACATCCATGCCCTTTTCATCGCATGCCTGTTCTGACCAAAAGGACAGAAAGAAGTGTGGAGAAGCGGAAGACATCCCACCTTCCAATTGCCTGCAGAGAGGTTCTGGAGGGATCCAGCAGAGCCTTCCAAGGTGGCCGGGTTAGAGCTTTCTGCTAGAAGGGTCAGATATGGCTTCACCACCGATGGATGCCACAACATCTCAACCCCTTTGGGGGACTTGGACAGCCCTGGAATAGGTCCAACTCCATCCCACTGAAAGACAAGCAGCACATATTAAATGGAAGCAAAAGGAACATGATCCCCAACACATGAAAACATTTATTTTTGCTGAACTCAGCTATAGCTATGTAAAAAATTTTTTCTGGCCAAGTATGTGATTTCTCATTCTTAGAAAAATAAAAGTTTAGTTTCATGTTAAGGAAAATGCTAACTTGATCCTCTTGTGGAGTTCTCTTTTTCTTTTTCTTCTTCTTCCCCCAGCAGCTTGGCTCCGAGTCTTTGCTGGGAGACTCTTTTCCTAGTAGGTCATCCAGTTCATTTAGTCCAAGCAGCCGGGCTTGGGGGACCTCCAGTTCCAGCCGATAGGACAGATTTCTCAGGGTGCACACGCAGTTCTCCACAGTCTGAAACACAACACAGCATGTAATTGGAAATATTACACAAAGTTCTGTGGCACTCAACACTACTGACCCAAAAGAAGTGGCCGATAACTTTTTTACTTATGGTAACCTGAAATAATGTAAAGAAGGAACTGTGACTCAAGAGTTCTGGTGGACACCTAAATGGCTGGATGGAGAGCACCCTCAGTATAGTGGGAGATCTGGTTAATGCTGACTAAACTGCGTAAGGTGTCAGTCAAGTCTTTTTGTGCAGGGTTGTGGACATGGTCACAACTTTACCCAGAATATCAGAACCTAACTCAGTCTGCCACTGCAAAATCTGAGGTGCTACCAACTCCTTGCCTGGGCACTGCCCTTAGCTCCGTAAATCCTATCACTGACCTCTGTCTCAATTTCTGCTCTCTCCCTTGTCTCTGAGAAATGTTCCATGTTCCCTTGCTATTGACATTTTACCTTCAGCACATAGTCTTTTATTATTCTTTTTGATTTTATCTACAGATCTTTTGATTCAGTGAGACTCAATCAACAGGGCTATTGCCTTGAATTCCCTCCTGCTATTTCCTTGAGCTTAACACTCGTCATTCCTTCCTCTCTCAGCCTCCTCTGCCAATTAGACCTGCAGATGGCCTCTCCTCGTGCAGCTCAGTCTGACACTAACGTTCCTTAGATCTCTGACACTCAGTTCTGCCTCTGGTTCTTCCCATGTTCCTCCGCCTCTGAAACAGATCCTGGTTGGTCACCACAAATGATACAAGAGGAACAGATTTCTTGGGGTGCGGGGACAGGATGGGGAAACAGGGGCTCTTGCTGGGAACAGACTGACAGCAGGAGAACAGCAGGAGGGAGAGTTAGACAGGCACATCAAGGTACTGGGGTGGAGGGTGTGGACTACACTAAAGGAAGAAGGGCAGAGAGACTGGGGGATTCCAGTGTCTTGACTGGGAACCTGAACTTAGTAGATACTTGATATTGGTGGATCTGCTTCTAGGAGCATGAAACACATGAGAAGAAACAGCAACAAAGGCCATTAATCACATGGAAAACAGGCTTAGGAGAACCAGAAACAAAACTAAGAACCATGCTAGGTCATTCACAGCACTAAGTCACTGTTTTTGTGGTTTTAGAAACTTTTTTAAATTGCCATGTTGATTTCATCAAGTAATTTAACTTATCTTTTGATGTGAAGTACATCCTTAGGAGCAAGAGCAGCTCTAAAATTCCAGAAGGAACCCACAGCCCACATCAGTAGCATGGGCAGCTGCGGTCGGCTGCCATGCAGCCCCACACAGCCAGGCAGGCACTGACCTTACTGTCATAATCAGATGTATTCACGCATGTGTGGATCACGTATAGCAGCGAGTCCACCAGCCCCTCACAGGATCGCATTTGCTTCCGGGCTTCTTCTCCTGCAGAACTGAGGTTCCTAAGTAGGTGGAGACATGTGAAAGCTGCTGAGATGAACCACTTACTCATAAGCCACAAAGCTCACCTTCTGATAATCCTCTGATCTACTCATTAGCTACCTTGTAATGATCCCAAGAAGGGACAACAGGCTGCAGGCATGCTGGAGCTTGTGCCTGAACACCTTCCGAGTTACAAGAGCCAGCTCTCCACCACCCACAGACGAGAATGCAGGCACTTGAACTTTAACTGTCCTGCAGTTGGGATGTGCCATTTTTCTCACACTCCAATGTCATTATTTAGAGACCTATCTTCCTCATACACAGAAAGCAGAAAATATCTCATAAAATTGTTGTAAAGAGATAACTTTCTACATATGCAGACATTAAAAAAAGCGTCTGCATAGCAGTGAGCATGTGTGTTATTTAGGCTGGGTGACTGCCTCCCTCTATTAGTTCATTGCCTGTTTCTTTAGTGGGCAGAAGAAACTAACATTTCTTAAACAAAAATGTCAAATTTTGGGCCGGCAAGATAGTTCAGTGGTCTAAAGCGCCTGCTTAGGCAAGCTTAAGCAACCGCAGGGACTGCAGTTTGATCCCAGGCACCACATGCTGCGCCAGCCCAGGGCAGGCTGAGCTGGCCATAATATAAATAAATAAATACAGTTAAAAAAAAAAAAAAAAAAAAGTCAAATAAATAGGGATATTTTCTCATGCTAAAACTTTTTTTCAATTATAAAAACCCCTGAAAATTATTTTGGGTCTCATTCACATTACAGTTTTTTTATTAATTTCTCTAAAAGTTGGTAGCAAATTATAAGATGTTTCATGTCCCATTAAAAGGGCCCTAGGCAGACTCTGACATTATGCAAGTGGAGAAGTCATACAACTTGAACTAGAAAGCGGGAATCTGGAGTTTAAGTCCTAAGCTGTTTTTTTCTTAGCCTTGAAAGACAGTATTACCTATGGTCGCCCCTCTGCTGTTACACCCCCCACTCCTCACAGCAGCTCTGCTTTTGGCCTCCCTTCTCAGCCTCTCCCAGCATGGGTTCCTGCAAGAGCCTGGCTCTACCCTGCTTCCCTCTCATCTCCATATTCCACTTTCTTAGCAGCTTTCTTCTGCTCCATGGCTTTAACACATCAATGACACATGACAATCCAGTGTGGATCTCTGGCCTAGACCAGGCCAGGACTCTAGACTCAAATATCTAGCTGCTTTCTGGACATTACTACTACTGGATGTGTGGACATCTAGCTCTGCTTCCCAAAATGGTCTTGGTCACACTGCAAGGCCTCAAGTACCCTCTCGCCTTTAACGTCTCTACCCCTCCCTCTCCCCTTAGCAGCACTTCCATTATTCTACCTAATCTGGCTGGAGATCTAGGTGTTGCCACTCCTTCCTCTGTATTCCTATCTTTTATATTCACTCTATTATTAGTAAGTCTCATCAGTCTTCCTCAACAGAATCCCAACCTGTGTCTCTCTATCCAAAATACTCCCCGCTCTGCAGTACTGAGCTCCCTTCTCCACCGTGGCCACGTTCAATCAGCCACACCACTTGTTCTCTGCTTATCAAGCTGCAGCCAAGTTCACTGCTGCCCCCAGCTTGACACTAACCATTCTATTGGCCTGGATCACGTGACCTTCTGACACCCAACCTTCAATACTTGGCTCCTGTGCTACTTCGATGTAGGCTTAAATTTCACCTCACTGACAACAAAGAAACTGTCCCATAGCCTACATTACCCACTGAATTCTAATGCCTGGTATTTCCTTTTCCCTTTGTTTGCCTTTCTCCTTAGAGCAAGGTCACATCAGAGCAGGGGGTACGTCTTATTCTTCACTGGCTTCACATGGAAGGGCCACTGCCCTGAGCTGGGCTCTCCTGAAGGCCGGAGACCATGCTGGGGCCTATACCTCCTCAGGAGACTGAGGGGTCATGGGACCCATCTGGGTTAGGAGAGCTGGCCCGTCACCCAGGCTCTTCTCTCCACGTCTCTCCGCACACAAGGGGCTCTCACAACGCTGAGCATTGGGAGCAGCAGCACAGGCCTTCTCGGTCTCCCTCAAGCTCTGTCTTTGGGATGCCCAGACACCCGCGTTGTGACACCACACTCGACGTGTCACACAGCCTGGAGTAGTGCTGCCATCTCTACAGAGGACACTGAGGTTTAAGTGGTGCTGGAAATGGGATGTCTGAGGCCAGAGCCCACTCTCTCTGTTCTACACCACTCTGCTCCAGTTCCCAGGGCACCTGGATGCTGGGAAGTGGGTCACAAGTGAGCTGAAGCACAAGTGGCAAATGATGAGCCTCGCTGTGTAAAACGGAGAGACTGACGGATTTTAAATGTTGCAGATTATGACTAAAACTACAATATTTGGGCTTATTTTCTATTGTTTACCATGGTTGTTGAAATCACATCACTTTCTATAGCTTTAAGAGCAATAATAAAAGACTATCACTTTGAATTTAAGCAAATCCAAAAGCATGTTAACAATCAGAGTATTGTAACTGAAAAATGCTGTTAAAAGTGGAAAATGGGGATTTTGGCAATAATCTTGGCATGAAATGGCCTTCCTGAGTAATTCCTAGAAGACTCATTCATAGGACAACCTCGTTACGGCCCACACGTCTGTGCTCATGTTTTTCTTGCAGCGGCCTAGAAGTATTCATGCTTCCTTACAGTGGCCTAAACTGTGAAATCAAACTGGAGACTGAGAAGTCACTAAAACAAACTCTTCCTATAATTAAGCTACCTGGGACACATTATTTAACCATTGAATTAATTATATATAAAAAATCACAGATGAGATAGAGAACTTACCGCAGGCACCCTGTCGTGTTACGCAGGACTAATGAAGTTTGAAATTTAATTTTATGATCATCATCAAAAGAAGAGTTATTCCACCCAGAATGTGGGACAATCACAGTGTTTGTTAGGGTTGAGAGAGCATCTCGAATGATTGTCATTTTTACGGCATCACATGACGATAAATTCCAAAGAACTCCTAAAAATAGAAATTTCAAAAATCATCAGTGGGAGGATCCTACAGTTTTTGGAAAGAAACACATTAGTCCTACAGATATGAAATCACTGTCTCACACCTACTCTATGGCTTGTATTTGCAATCTGCATGGGATGCATCTTTAATAAGGACTGAATGAACATACAAGAGTTTTCTAACTGTGTATTGCGAAGTCTTCTGACTCATTTTGAAGTTTCAGAGCCTCAGTATCAGGTTGGAAAACTGTATTTTACAAAGTCAATTAGATTTACTCTGCAGAGGTAGAGAAGCAACTCAAGTAATGGCCAACACATAATGTATCTGTGATATTTATAAAACTACTTTTCATTGCACGGTTCTTTATATTCAATGGCTGTGTGACAAATGATTTTTAGAATTTAATAGGACTTGGGGAAAAATGATTTGCTAGAAAGACTGGCTTGTTTCTTTTTGTCAACTTTCAACTTAGTTACTTTTTTCCATTATTTTATTTTTATTTATTGATTTTCAACTTAGTTACTTTAATATCTAGGAAGCTTAAGCTTAAATATATCACCTTCAATAACTTTACTGGCATGCAAAATTATTGTATTTGCTTCATTCTCCTTATTTAGATGAAGTTTAAACATTTCTATCTCCTTGATAAGAGTTCTAGGAGTATAAGCTACCGTCATTTAAAAAGAAATCACCCATGTTGTAGTTCACATCCAAGATTTCTAGGACAACAGACTTAAATTTAGCTTATTACAGTGTTACTTAAATTGTACAGCCCATTAGAGAATCTTCATTTCTAGGACAACTATCTGATGGGTTAAATCCTTGTTCTATCACACAAACTTTCAAATAATTGTTCATCTAGAAATCCGAGCAAGTTGGAGATTGACATCTATGCTAGTGCTACTTTCACATGGATGCGTTTTCCTGTGTGAGAAGACAGAGATGGAGGAGATGGTGCAGATGCTTTTCTGAGCACTAAAGCCTCTAGGAGTTCCACACTCCTGACGTATCCTTGGCAAGCTCCTCAACCGTCTTTACAGTGTCTTCGCAACTATCAACACAAATATGCTGCAGCCCTGTGGAGAGGAAAGAGCCGGAAGACCCACCCAAGTTCATGGGAGCATATCAAGCGTGCCAACATGCCTGGTCATGTGCACTGGACAGTTTGTGTATTGTGATCCATAGTGCCAAGTGGACCCTGCATGCTTGACCCTCCATGGGCAGGTTGCACAGCAGGAGCTTCTCTACAAGGGCACTGAAAGGAGAGGTGAAAGCATGTGGCTAGAAGTGAAGTGAATAAAACAGTGCGCTCAGTGCGCATGGAGAGGATCAGCTCTTCCAGGGTCACCCTGCCTGCTTGTAGAGGCAGTGGTCAGCAGTAAGTGACAATGCTTGGGCTGTCCCAGCCCTGGGTTCTCCTCTGCACTTCTGCCCACTACTTTCTTTTCTGGCTTTTGTTGGTTTGGCTTCCCTATTTTGCCCTGCACTGGGCTTTCCCTTTTTCTCTCTTACTCTACCACTGCACCTCTCAAGCTCTCAGACCCTATAGTGGCTTATATAGCTAAGCCTGGGCTGCTCGCCCCTAAAGAGGGAGAAGGCACTGGATGGGAGTGGAATTTAGTTCAAAATCAGGGTAAGTAAGGATCAAAGAATGAAACAGTTCTTCATTGCCTGTCCAGACCACATCACAGGCAAAGGGAGGAAGGACAAGTGTGGTGAAGGTGCAGCAGGGTGGGTGAGAGATTCCATCACAACTGTGCTTTAACATTTTCTGGTAATGAGGCCAACCACACTCAACCCAGGGTACCAGTGCGGTCTACCAGGTTGCACCAGCTAGCGCCAGTGGCGGCATGTGTCCCTAAGCCATACATAAAGAATATCATTTCCTAACATCCCCACTGATAATTCTGTAACAAGATTTTTAATGTCAGTGGTGCAATTCTCTGTCAAAGCCTTTCAAATTCCTTATTTCACAAAATTCAGCTCATGGAGCTGAGAAGCTTTATTTCAATAAGCTACTTTCTGCTTCAGAGTAAACACATTCCAGTAAAGGTAACTGCAAGGCAAGGCTTATGGAAGCAAAACCTACCACGGCAATCAATATAAAATTATGCAACATAGGTGCTTTTTAGTACCCACAAGAGATTGATTCCAGGTTTCCCTATAGATACCAAAGTATGCAGACACTCTAGCCTCTTGTATACAATGATCCATGGTGTATTTGCCTATAACCTATGCACATTCTCAAACAGATTTCAAGTGAATTCTAGATTATTTATAATATCTGATACAATGAAAACACTCAAAATACCTAAGCCATATGTTTTGCGTTTTTATGTTTTAATTGTGTATCTTCTTTTTTTCTATTTTCCCAAATACTTTTTAATGTGCAGGATGTGGACAGCTAGCTGAATAGCTTTATACAAAAGTTAAACCTGTACTTCAGGTAAAATCAAGCCTAGTTAGAGGGGTGGTGGTTCTTCAGCATCCTCAGCCCTGTGGCCAACGCTGAAAACTATTCTCATAGGTGATAGGAAAATATGTAATTTGTTGATTTTGCCTCTGAACCTGGCTACTTTTAAGACCTACTTCCAGCAAGAGGGTATTTCCCATCCTGAGACGGGATTCTCTTGATTTTCTATGCTGGTACTAAAGTTTTTCTCGTTATCTTTTCCTTCTAGGGCATTCAGTAGGACCAATAGCATTTTACGTCATTCTGTAGTTTACTATTAGCTACAATTTACTAATTCAACCTGTATATACTTGGGATTGGACATGGCATAAATATTCCTCAATCAATATAAACAAACACAGTACCACTTATTGTGGCTTTATTCTGTGCAAAGTACTGTGTACTTGACATGATATTTTAGAATCTAGATGCCCCATGAGTTAGCTTTCTCACTTATTTTATAGGTTTGAAATTTTTACATGTTGATTTTTTTAAAAAACAGGATCAAAAAGGTTTGTATTTCTAAATTTTAATTTAAATTTCATTAAGAAAGCATTATGGGGAGCTACAGATTGCTATTTCTCCTTTTTACAGTTTGCTATACTTAGCAGGCAGGCCACATAACATTTGTTTGTGGATTCACTTTCTAGTCTGTATTTGAGTTTAGATTTTTATTTTCTGCCTGTTAAGACTTTGCTTACAGGAATTACCTCCCCTTTGTGTCTTTCTTAAAACTGAGTATTCACATGTAGAGTTAGGAAGAGAAGGGAGAAGGAAAGGGGAAATATGCCCTGTTCCCGCCTAAGCATCTAGCTGTGGGGAGAGGGTCCTGGGTCATCAGAGCATCTGTCAGCACAGCACTGCTGCCTGCATGCTGAAAGCACCTCAGCTCTGTGCGCAGGCGGCGCACAGGGTTAGAACAGGTACAGCCTCATCCCTGAGACTGCAAAACAGAAAGGCGCAGTGCTGCCAAATTATGAAGTATGAAATTGTTTGAAAAATGTTGCTGTTCAGTAGACAAGCTGAGTAGGCTATCTTTGGGTTAAATGCAATGACTTACTGATCATAAAACCAGTCTACCCTTGAAATGCCAGCTTTCCTTTCTGCAGGTAAAAAAAGTCAGTTATTCTTCAGCAGAAAATGGGAAAGGTTCTACTTTGCCTAAGTATGTGGCATTCAAGGACCCAACGAACGGTAGCTTAATCATTCCTTCAGTTCTGCACCTTACATGTAACACAGAGCTACAACACTTGGCATGCATGTAACTGGCCACTTTCAACATCAAAGTAAGGTTTAAGACACTGGTTTTTCTTTCATACTTTCAATCTAAAAAATAAAGTTTTGTGAAGTCAAAGCAACTATTCTGATCAACAAATACTAGATGAAAAAGGTTCAATTAAATTTAAAAGTCTTAGATATGGATGTGATTAATCTGAGTTTTCTACTCTAAGTAAAAAGCACTATAAGACTAAATAATAATACCTGTGTGCACTTTCCTCACTACAGAAGTAATAAAACATGGTACGCAGAACTCTGTCTAGTATTTCATTTAATGGGTCAGGAGGAGTCTTGTTAGGGCCAGCAGTAGCAACAGAAAATAGAGCTACTCCCAGAGGCCACAAGACTGATGAGAAAATGGAGCTGTAGGGTCAGCATTCTCCATTAGCACCATGGACCTCTAGCTCTGATGTCCTAATGTAAAACTGCATCAGAAACATTTAGTACCGTACTCTATTAACAAGAAAAGTTAAAAATAAGCTATAAATTATTTGGGAAGCTTGAGGTTTTATTTAATTTAAAGTAAATTAATTGCTCTGAGGACTATGAATATGCATGTACTAATTAAGAAAATATTAGGAAATCTCATCATATTATTGTGGAAAAAAACTGCTTATTCTCTACCACGGGAAAAGTACACATGATTACGAGTAACCAGTAAGTACAACGAAATATTGCCCTAAGAGATGAGCAGTTGTTCCCCCAGAAAGAATGAAAAGGTAATTAAATTGCTATTGCACATAAATCCAACGCTGCAGAATTTTGAAAGAGTTCACATTTAAACTAGCTTTATAGCTATTCTAATGGCCAAGTGATAATTTTATAGTCAAATTAGAAGCTGATTTTACTGATTAATTAAACTAATAGCAACTATTGGAAAACTATAGTTATAAAAAGGCATTAAAAAAATCAAACTAATTGGGCTGGGGAGATAGCTCAGTAGAATAAGTGCTTGCCTGGCAAACGCAAGGACCTGAGTTAAATCCCCAGTTCCACAAAAAAACCAAAACACCAAAAAAACCCACAAAACAACAACAACAAAAAACAACAACAAAACAAACAAAAAAACACAAAAACAACCAACCAACAACAAAGCACAATTTCGCTGGTAGAATAAGTACACAACAGCCTGCACTATTTTTGGGGGACGGGTGGGGGGGGATAAAAGACAATCTGAAATCATTCATTTTAATATATAGCATTCAACTCATGCTGTTTCCTATTTATAAAAAATGGCATACAAAAAGGAAGGAGGAAAGAAAACAAACATCTGTGGACACTGCTAAAAGAAAGAAAGTTAGTTCCTAGAGTAGCAGAATTCTTCACATGCCCCAGCCAGGCCCCTGGACCTGCTGTCACTGGCATGCTCCTTCTCCGTGTCTGGTCTCCTGCCTCAGTCATGATCTTTTAAAAGCTATCTGCAGGGAAAGTACAAC
The DNA here is from genome assembly GCA_004027915.1 of Capromys pilorides. Lineage (NCBI taxonomy): Eukaryota > Metazoa > Chordata > Mammalia > Rodentia > Capromyidae > Capromys > Capromys pilorides. Next base: position 11,504 of record PVKN010008503.1, read on the forward strand.
TTGCCTCAGAGGTGTGAAGGATAATAAAGGTAACAGACGTGAGGACTTGCTCCTCCCTCCTGGGACAAAGCAGGTGTCCTGACAAGTTTCTCAAAGTGTCTAATTAGCCAGCTCTGTGCGGTACGGAATGCAGCCTGCGAAGAATGGGGCTCCCCTTCTGGCCATTGCCCAACTACGGGCTTGGTGCTGGTGTCATGCATACTCACTTTATGAGCACTCTTGAAAAACAGAAGTAGAAACATTAGAATAACTGCACAACTGCAATCTGTTGGGAACAAGGTAGGTGGGTCTCTGACCCGAGAGCCTGTCTGCTTCTAGGATGCATCTCCAATACTCCTGCCTACACAGGCCTGGCGAGATGCATAGGATGAAGCCAAAGCCCATCTGCATTTCTTCTTTTTACAGTTATCTGTGAAGTTCTCTCCTAATCTCCAGTGGGTTTTTTCTTAAACGTCTGCTTTATCTTGGGAAGAGAGAAAGGTCAAGTTGCTATGGTGATGATGTCCTGTCACAGTGTGGCACCTTCAATTCCTTGCCAGTCTTATTATGTAGGCATGTACATATGTACGTATGCATGTACTTGGTACAGGGTCTCACTGTGCAGCTTGGACTCATAGTGATTCTCCTGTCTCAGCCTCCCCAGTGCTGGGATTACAAGCATGTGCCAGCTTGGTGCACTCGGGGGTCTGGGGCAAGCACAGCATGTGGTACTGGAGATTGAACCCGAGTCCTTGCTCTTGCCAGGCAGGCACTTAGCTATCTCCCCAATCCTCCTTGCCAGCCTTAAATCTATATAATTCAGACCTTTTTAATTCCTGTTACTGCTATCCAAGTACAGATTGAACATCTATAATCTGAAAATCGAAGTGCTCCAAAATCTGTAGAGCCTGTGCAAATAATCCAAACTCTGGTAAACTTTAAACCTCAAATCTGAAATATTCCCAACTCCAATCATTTCATATAAGGAATACTTGAAGCATCCAACATAATAGCCATACATGGCTATTGAATACTTGAACTGTGGCTAATTCAAAGCAAATTGTATACAATATATGCTAGATTGCGAGCATCAGTTTTTAAATTGACTAAAAGTTGACATGACACTTTCAAACTCTCAGGTCAAATAAAGAACATTATTAAAGTAAATCACACTGTTTTGTTTTCTTAGCTACTAAGAAATCGAGAATTCCATGTGCAGCTCGTAGCATACTTCTGCTGGGCAGCACTGGTGGATACATTTGTTTGATGCCAACTTCTGAGACAGACACAAAGGCAAGGCGTCTGCTCTTAGGATGTCTTACAACAAACAGTTACAACATAAAGCAGTTGTGGCAAGAGGTAGGAAAAGCATTAAGCACGGCCGGGATATCCTGTGTGCCAGGTACTCCATGCTTCCTTGCAACATAAAGCAGCAGGCATTGCTTACCACTGGGGGGGCTAGCCCTCGACAGAGGTGATTTGGCTGGAGCCATGGAGCTGGAAGGAAACCAGTCCATCTGGCTTCAAAGCCCACATTCACACGATTCCATGCTGTTTCTCTCTGGTCAGCTTCTGTTTGGCAGAAGGAGAAACCACCACATCTGAGGTGCTGTGGGAAGGACAGGGGCAAGGAGGAAGCAGGTGTAGGTGGGGCAGCTCGGGCAGGCTGCAGCCCTGAGGGAGGAGTGGGAGTGGAGGGGCTTGGGCTGTCCTGAAGGTGCAGTGGGTGGTGGGTGTGATACGCTGGCACAGGTGTGACCTCTCAGGAATGATAGGAGGCTGGCAGGCAGACCAGGAGGGGCACAGCGAGGGTGGTTTTAAAAATGAATGAATACCTTGCATACATCTGAAAATGTTGTGCTGTTAACAGAAATGGGAAGCTGAAGGGGCAGGAGGGAGAGAACAACGCTATTAAAAATGTCTGCTGTTTGTGGCTTCAGGGTAATAGCTCAAGCTTTCCGCCAGGACTGTGATCCACAAACAAATTACAAAATGAAATGGAAATTAAATGGGGGAAAGCAATTATTATAAGAGAGGGACAAAAGTATTGTCTTCAGTTACAGAAAAATGGCTCTCTGGATAATTCTGAGGAAAATAAGTCATGGCACAGGAGGTTCCTCAAGTTTGTCCAGTGGCTGCCTGAGCTGCTGAACTTGTAACACCCTTCCTGGCCTATGGGCCCCGGGCACGTCTTCCTCCTTCCTTCCTGCCAGGCTTGCTGGCTGCACCTCCCCAGCGGGCCCCTCTGGCTTTCTGGGCCCAGCCAGAAATGGCAGGACCTTCCCTGCTCATTCTGTGCTCCCTGGAATTTCCTGTCAAGACACCAGACACCTCATCCAGGCCCAGCTGCAGTGGTGAGAGGGGGTCACAGTCTTGGGGAGCTGAGGAGGGGCTGAAGCAGCAGCAGTGCATGGCAGGGACCCCATGTATACAAGCAACTTGAAGAGGTTTGCTCCTGCCGTACCCAGGTGAAGGATGTGGTTGGCAGATCTTAGTGTCTTTAAGAACACAAGTGCTAACTTGTGCTTCTGAGATTCTGTTGGCACAAAGGTGGGTCATAGAACCTTGGAAAAGAAATCTATCAATTTTACAGACCCATTTTCAGAATCACATTTGCATCTTGACACATTCTCTTTTATTCTGGGTACTTGCATCACTTCTTGGGTATGGTGAGAGGATTAATGACAATGTGGTTATATAGTCCTATGTTTCCTGGAAAAGCATTGCTATAGAAAATAAATAAGCTTACAGTTCAGAAATGTGGCTGAGAATTGCCCATAAGGCACATAAAGGATGGTTCCTTCTGATACAGGAGTTGGTAAAAGGAGAATAGATAGATGACATAAAAAGAAATCAGTGAATTGCTCTGAGATAGCGGTGGCAGTGCAGGTAGTGGGCTTGCCACCCTTGTTCTGTCAGTGACTTTAGTGTCCTACAAAAAAATAAGGTCATTTGCACTATCAGACAGATTCAAGGGGACCATGAGATGGAGGGGGAAGAGGAAGTAAAACATACTAAGATGTGTTATGCACATATACTGTACCCCCACAATGAATGCAATCATGATGTGCTGAAAACGGACACTAATGAAAATAAAATTTAAAAACCAAACAAAAACACAGATTTACTCAGAAAGCCACTGGAGAGACCTGGCTTGGGGTCTCTTGGACACGTTCAGTTCAGATGTTCTTTGTGTTCCCCTCGTGTCCTTGCATTCACAGGCCATTTGGTCTACCCAGAGTATGGGGTCACAGGCCTCACTGGCTGGGACACTGCAGCCTGACGGATGTTCTACGGTCTATGTTCTCTCAGTGAACTGAGTCTCCTTTCTTTATACTTCATTTTCTCCAGCACCGAGGAACCGATGCCCAAAATACAGTCACATTCATTTATAAGGTTGCAGCTTTTCACATTCAGACTCCACTTCTTAGAATACAAGAGTAAGATTACACTTCAGTAAATTGAAGCCTTGTGATTATGTCTCACACTATTTTGATGTGATTGTATTGGTAGTGAAGGCCAAAAATATTTCTCTGTAATGCTGATCACAATTCAGAGAGTTAAGGATATCGTAAGGTATTTTGTTTTCCCTTTTCGGTGGTTTCAGAAGAACCTAGAGAAATGACACCTGAGACCAGGCACCTGGACCCTCGATTTGCTCCTGCTCAGCTCTCCTCTGTGGCTAGGCCAGAGAAGAAGGAGCCGAAGCCTCTGCCAGAGGCCACCATAGATTCACTCACCCGGGCTGTCTGGATCTCAGCTTTTCACCTGTCAACATGGAGGGGTGGGTGCAAACTGGGGGTTTATTAGAGCCCCTTCCAGTCCAAAGTTCTATATGAACCACAAGTTGCTCCACTTAAACTGCTTTTGGCTTATTACTAATTAAACTTCATTATTAATTTTTGTGGTTTGATGTTTTCAGTAGATGGGGGGAGAGGGAAAAAGTCAGAGATCAAAAGGGAGGGAAGGAAGAAGAGGGAAAGGGAAGGAGGGAGGAAGGTGGAGAAGGAAGAGAGAAAGAGGGAGGAGGGAAAGGGATGAATACGATTCTGCAATCATTTTATAAAAGTGAGGAGATGCTGTCATATTTCTGAAAAGAACCCATGCAACTCTCAGCAGCTCTAGTGGTCTACATAAGCAGACAGAAAGTAATCAACTCTTCTGTAGACCAGGGCAGAAATGATGGATTAGAAGATGAGTTAATTAGGCCAATGGGACATGTTTAATAAATGTTTTCATCCTGTAACAACAAGTAACAGCTCAAAATGCTGAATTTTATGTCCACTAAATTTTTCCTCTTTATACAGTATAAGCCCAACTCTTGCCAGAAAGTACTACACCTGCTAAATCTTGCTGGGTTCTACTTTTCTATAGAGTACAGTTATCATTTTGATATTAATTCATTGCCTAATTAGAAATACAGAGCTAATGATCAAGTAAGACATCTGCCCAATTTCATGTTCAGCATAATATCTAGAATCTATTGTGAACAACCATAAATTTCAAAATAAAGAGTTGAAACATTTTCCATAGCATATGGATGAATAATCACTTGCTAAATTGGGAGGAATATGAATATGGACATTCTGTGAACAAAGTCATTTCGGTATTTAATATTAACAGAAAGGAATAAAAGGGTGGGCTCACGGGGCATCCGGTACATTAAAAGCAGGCCTCAGGTTCTGTGTGGCAATCTTTCACTTCATCATTTTAAAAGATGTTGCTTTCAGGGTGTTTAATAACTTAATATTTTCTAGCTTAGAAATACTGTTTTATAATTTTGAACAACTGAGTCCAACATATCCTTTCTAGTGATGAAATGCTTCCATTTCCACTGCATACTTTGTGGCCTCATAGACACTCATGTGCAGGCAAATTGGGGAATAATCATACTTAATGCAGCTTTCAACTTTAACAAAATAGTAGCAAAAAGCCCCTCGAGCATAATACTACCCAAAGCACCCTCATGTATCAAAAATTTTTAAAATAAAAGCTCATTAGTTCCAATCTGGAAAATGTTCAAAACAACAAAACACAGGAATCATGTTACTATAGTAGAGGACTGTTTTAATTAACGATGACAGCCATATCGTCTTGGGAAGGTACACTTGGCAAAAAAGCATCTTTTCCCCCTTGAAAATAAAGATGTGGCCAAAAAATACAGGCCTTGGGCAATTATTATGTTTAAAACAAAGGCAAAATATCTTTTTCAAAAGAACACTAAAATTTCTTCATGAACATATGGTAAAAATTGTCAAAGTGAAACAACGAAAGAAAAAGATGACTTCGGATTAATACTTGGATTTAATTACTCAATATTAAGAATAACAGAACAAGTTATTTTAAGGGTATAGACAAATCTTCAAAACGTAGAACATTTTTTGCTTTGGTAGTGGGGATTGAACTTAGGACCCTGTGCTTGGCAGGCAGGTGCTTTAGACACTGAACTATTATTCCGGTCCCATAGAAGATTTTGAATACAATGATTCAGTGTATTTAAGTATTTCATGATCTGCAGTTGACCTGCTTTTCTCTGAAGAACTTCACATCTGGAAAGCCCAAGCACTGGGCAAAGTTGGGGAGGGTCATGCTCTTTGTGGACAGAACTGGCAGAATCCTGAAATTTGGAAGGATAATGTCCTGTTTTCTAAGGGATGTTACAGAACATGGGAAGGTGATAGGGACTTTTGGGTGCACTGGTCACACAGGATGGTGCTGGCCAAGTTTGGGGTGCACGTGCTTTACAGTGGATGGCTGGACTGGGGACACTATCCAACAGGAGGGGTCTGGGTGGCCGGCCTAAGGCCTGAATGGACTTCATGGAGAGCCATCGACAGGACAAATGAGCTCCCAAGGAGTGTTGTTCTTGCCTTCCTGAATCCTAACAGATGTCTTTTTACTTTCTGCACAGCCTTGCTGTTCAGCCTTATCCCCATGAACTAATGAGTTCACTGTCCCAGGAGGTTCAAATACATGACGGATGCTGCGTGGAGTCTGCAGGGGATTCAGGTATTAGAAGGCTTACTGGACAACATGAATTTTGTGGTTGCCATTTTAAAACCTTCAGATTCTACAATTTAAGTACAGCTTCATTTATTCTACTCTGTATTTTTTTTTTTTTTTAAAGCTTCTTAAAGTTACCAGCAGATATGTCCCAAATACCAGAGGTAGTTTGTAGTTTGACCCTGGAAATGATAATCTATTGGTAGATTAGATCTCTTTGATTGGAAATATTCACACATCTTCTCTTCAATACCAGAGTCTGTGTCTTAAGACACCTGTGTCCTCAATAGCCAGCAGTGTGCTCAATGGGTGATGAAATAGAAGTGTTTAAATCAGCGTTCAAATCCAGGTGCGCTCCAGGCATGTTGGTACAGCAGAGCCCTTCTTAGTTAAGTGTAGCTCCACTCAACTTAATCTGATTTATATTCAAAAGAAAAGATTGCCAAATTGTCATGAGTTTCTTCTGATTTATCCCTAAAGTTTACAAAATCCTTGAAGTCATTTTAGGAGAGGCAATGTAACAGTCTCTAGAAAACAAGAAATCTCTAAAACAAAAATCCTAAAAAGTTTTATATTCACTGTGAGAAATATGCTGGAAAGAAAGAAAAAAGAAAAAAAACCCTGCTCCTTAGGCCCTGAAAGACCAGGGCCTGAACTATCTGGCGTGTTCTTCAGTCAAGTGAAGGTGCAGCGTGCTTCTCAGCCAGGCTGGCTCTCGTGCACGCTGCGAGCTCGGGGGCTCCGCACGCACCCCTCTGCAGCCTGTGGGTCACATGGGCTACAGTGGACGGTACCCTGGCACTGCCAGTCAGTGCAAAGGGAGGGAAAAAGGAAGATCAAAGAAAGAAAGAAAATATTCATGCTGTACACAGCACTGTGTCCTCTGACGGGCAGCTTCACCCTGGGGCACAAACGCAGGGACTTTGTTGACTTTGGGATGGACATTATTGTTTTTTTTCTTAATTACATTTAGCTTCATTTTCATTATATATATTATATATTATATACACATATATACACATATGAATGTATAAATTATTTTTTGGTGTAAGGTGATAAATACATTGAATACTTTTTGAAAGAAGGAATTTTTACTAATAAGTGAATGTGTAATTTATGTGTTAAGACATACTTAAAATATATAAAGCACTCCACTCTAAAATTTAAGATTGGGCCAGCCTGACAGTTTGGTGGATTAAAGTGCCTGCTTAGGCAGATGAAGGGACCAGAGTTCAATCCCTAGCGTGCCACACTGACCCTGCCTCGGGGTGCATTGAGATGGCAACTGAGACTGGGCGTGTTGGCATGCGCTGTAATCCCAGAACTTGGGAGGCTAAAAGCAGGAGGGTCACTATGAGCTCCATCTGTGTAGTGAGACCCTGTAGACCCTGTGCTAAATACATTTAAAAAAATGAAATTTAAATTATAGGTAAAGTATATTTTACTTCCAGCACATTATGTTTGGCATAACAGGAGCTATTAGTGCTGAATTCTGAGTATTTATAGCTTGTGAGAAATTGGTTCCCTTCAGGGCACAGATACAGGATAGCTTCCTCCATTCCCCAGTGTTACTGAATTACAGCTAACAAAACTTCAGACTCCCTGGATTTCATGATGGAGCCATTGAGGGATGGGATTTAGTTTAGAAAAAAATGTTAAAAGTTGAAATTAAATATCTCAAGCATAAAATATAGTATAGCAAATATGAAACAAATGTCCAGGTACCCACAATATTAGATGGTATTTTTAATATTTGCCAAAATTAACATTTTGTCTTAGTTGTTTCAGATTTCTCTAAAGCAGTAAAGTTGGAATACATGACCTAGATTTATTTTCTTCCTTCCCACTCACAGAGATAACCAATTTCCTGAATCTTTTTTTATCATTCTAAGTATAAATTGTAACATTATTGATGTGTGCATCAAAATGATTTATCATATTTGAAAACTTTACCCAACCTGTACCACGCTGCGGTTACTATTCGACAAATGTTTCTCAGGATTTGCCTGTGCGGTCCTGTGTAGTTGCGATGTGCTCTTCACCTCTGCACATGACCTGTGTGCAATTTATGTCACCATCTTCCTGCCAGCAAACACTCAGGATTTTCCATGAGGTCTCTACCGTAAACAAGGCTGTCACTGATTTATCTTCCTGCAGAATTATTACTCAGTTTCCACCCCAAGCACCCTGGACCACAGCCGTTTCCACGACAATGTCCTCTCTCCTGAGACAGTATGTCGCCGGCTCCTGTCTCCCTCTCCACATCCTACCATAATGCCCAGACCACAGACTAGCTCTCTAACTGTGGTCTCCTCCCAGCTCCTCACTTCCCTGCCTGTAATTCTTCTAGCTGGTACCACGAGGTCAGTGACCTCAGCGTTCCTAGGCACTAGGCTTGTGCTCTTCACATCAATCCTCTACTTTGCTGCCAGCTGGGAGAAGGCATGGCCACCACGCCTTTGTGTTCTTATCATATGTGGACCACAATCAAATGCCTCACAATAAAGTTCTCAAAGTAGGCCTGTGTTATGGGTTATGTCTAACTGTTCCTCCAAGGCCTGCTGCAGTCAGTGAGGCAGGCTTCTAGAGTTTGTGACTAATTCATGACTCTGTGCTGGGACTATGGATGTGAGTGCTACACCCATGGACAGCCCGCACGCAATGTAAGGAAGGGAGAGAGGCTTGGCTCTGCTGCCGCTGCTGCTCCTCCCATTTTGCTCTCGCTGTTTTCTGCTGCTGTGAACTGCTGCCCACTGCCATGTGTCACTCTGGACTGAAAACTCCACAAAGTGAGAGCTAAATAAACCTTTCCTTCCTTAATTTTGGGTGTCAGGTATTTTGTCCCAGCAACAAGGGAAATGTGATCACGACAGCCTGCATCTCTTACTAGTTTTGTTTTCCTGCAGTAAGTTTTATGACACAGCAATCCCTTCCTGCTGGCAGGAGAAGGAGCTGAATCTCATGTGGTTCTGAGCCTCTGCTGAGACTGTAATGTTGCTTCTGCTTACCCAGGAGTGCCTCCGCTTCCTCAGGTTTCACATCATCCACAGAACTTTCCTGCCTGTTCTGTGTGCTTCCAACATGACCTTCACCAAGTCACCGTGTTGGTCACATTTCCCTGACATCCATAGAACACTCTGTGCTCCTTTCTCCCCGGGCTGAGTTCTACTTGAGGTCAGATACTGGGTTTTGTTCACCTTTAGAGCTCTGAGACCCAGAAAATGACTGCAGACTACAAACAAGCACTCAGACCCTGGCTGAACTGAGGTGGAAGGTGGCCAACCCATTACGTATGTTTTATTTTCATAATAAAGCAGAGCCAGTCTATTTAAAACAAGCAGATTTACTATGGAATACAAACTAAAAATTGATGTATCCAGCCCTCCAAGAAGAAGACATCTGTTAGCTGATACTCACACATTAATAGGTACAATAACTAATTCCACAGAGATCTCTGTACTGTAGCACTGTGAATGGCTTATGAATCATTAAAATATTACGCAGGCTTCCTCAAAGCTGTGGGCATTCATGTTCTCATTCACTGCCCCCAACTCTCCTAGTCCTAGAGCCTCCCAGCCCCTTCGGTATACAACGCCACGTTTTCTTTCAGCATTCCCCCAGGACAGGACCCCATTTCATACCCACCTGTCACAAGCTCCCTGACTTCTGCATCAATAGACTTTCTCAGGAGTCGCAGCAAAGCAGGTATCCCACCAACGTTCTTCATTGCTATTTTATTTTCATCTGTAGACTTGCCAAACACAAGGTTCCGAAGGGCACCACAGGCATTCTTCTGCACTTCCAAAACTCTGTGGTCCAAAAGATCAACCAGATGCTTGATACCACCCAGCTTATACACCTAGAATGACAAAGACGGGGCGCCAGGCCTAAGTGGCACATGCTGTATCAGCAATCAAACAAAAGTCTGTTTTGGAGAAGCACGCGAAATGGGTATATCCAGATCACCTCAGACGGTTCTCCCTCATTCTAAGTAATACATCTGTTGTAAATTCCAAGGAGACTCTGCAAAATTATGCTACTTCCCTGGGCTCATGTCTTAAAAAGAGCTGGGAGAGCTAGGTGAGTTAATGCTCACATGCACGCAGCACAGCTCTCTGCCAGGCCTCTGGACAAGTGCTAGGAATTGTACCTCCACTGCAGGAGTACAGGGAACAAATTCATGAGCACAACACAGCTGGTTGGAGGGCCAGAGACAACACAGAGAAGGTTGTGCTGAAGTCATTTTGTTTCTAGAATTCATTTTCTAGGTTGCTCTCCCTGTATTTTCTTCCATTTGGAAATTCATTAGGATAGCACTTGATTGTTTCTGGGCTTTGCTCTCTATGTTCTCCTTTAGATCTACAGCTGATCTGTTATTCTGAACATTAAGCTGACAAAAAATACTTCCATGATATTTTGTGTCTTTACATGTGAGAAGCATAAATTGCAAAATAAATAAATATGAGTATTTAGAACACTAGCCATTAACTAATAATTTGCTGTTTTTACAAATGCAAAGACACTTTAAAATCTGAACTGAAATATTTACAGATGGTCAATATTAGTAACAGTTACAAATCTTCTGCAACTTTAGTTGCCAACAGCCCTGACCAGAATCTTGTGAAATATATTAGCTCATAAATTCACTAAATACTGCTATTTTTGTTTAACAGATTAAAACAAATGATTTCTAAAGTGCAGGTTAAGTTGATTTTTGCTTCGTGTTTTATAAACAAGCTAATGAAGTGGACCTATGACTTGACAAGACTAAAAGGACTCAGGGAAATATACCAGTACCCCCACTGGGGACTTAGTTGTTTCTGCAAATCTGGATTGAACTGGATGAGAACTGAATAAAATTCAATGGTTAGGTTCGATGTTGACCCTATGGGGAAATTAGATTCAGGTCGTGTCCAATTCAGCTGGTGATCAGAATCACAGGAGGAATTAAGTTTGTGAATTGAGGAAGCACTGCACAATTAGTTTTTCCTGGGAAAGCTGGAGATGTAGGTCAGTGTGCTTGCCTAACACGTGAGAGGCTCTGAGTTCAACACCTCATATCATTCAAACAAACAAACAAACAAACACAAACAAACAAACAAACAATGGCTGGGGACTAGCTCAGTGCCTGTCTGGCAGGTGCAAGGTCCTGTGTTTGATTCCCAGTAACAGAGCAAACAAACCACCCATAATTTTTCCTAAGAGATATTGAAATGCATAGTTAAGAAGTAAAAGGGTATTTAGAATCAAAATATCTCTTCAGGAAGGCATCTAATAATGTCATTCTTTGTTTCCATCCCTCTTCCTCTGCTACCTTTTCCTCTCTTGGAGGTACTGGGGCTCCAACCCAGGGCCTTGAGCATGCAAAACACATGTTCTATCCCGAGCTATGTCCCAAGCCTCTGGCTAGTTTGCGAGCAGCAAGCTTTTGCCTGCTACAGAGGCATCCCAGGCTCTGGATCTGTACCTCCATCTTCACTTTGTTGTCACCGAAGCACAGGTGCTGTAGGTAGGCTGCAGCATTTGCCTGGACGGAGGGGAACTGGTGCTGGAGCATGTGAATGACTTCAGGCAACTCAGGATCACGCCAGGCAAACTCCCTGCATGACAAAGATGGCTTCAGAAAGGGCAGCCAATGTAGTTATAAGGCGCTGAATGAAACATTTGGTGTAGGGGCAAAAAGCCCATCTGAGACAAAAACTGGAAGTTACACAACACCTAAAAATTCTTATATTATATAAAGAGTATACAACCATATTATATGTGTGCGTATATATACAAGATGTAAATTACCTACTACTCTCATGACCACATGCAGAGGTCCAGATGTCAATGATCTTAAAGCAGTCACAATGTACACATGCACAGCAAGCAATTCAGGAAAACTATTCCCAAAACCTTTTGTTTCTAGGGTTCCTCCTTCTGATTCTAACTGTATGCCTTTCTACCCAGGTAAGGAAGGACTCTGCAGGTGCAGGCCACGGGTGAGTAAGTGCCTTTGAGCTAAGTGAGACATCACTCAGGAGGACAGGAAGGCCTGGTGAGAAAGGACAGAGCTGCTGCCAGCCTATAAAGCCCAGGCGCTGAGGCCATGGTGACTCTCAGGAAACTTCACTAAAAAACTCATTGTGGCAGAGCACTTACTATGCCGCGAGCACCTGCTTTATGTCAGGCACTACTATAGGTTTTAATATCTTATATATCTATGAGGCTACCTCTGCAACAGCAATCACACAGACATGGGGCAGAAAGCACAGGCAGCCGGTGACAAACAGCCCAAGCACAACTGGACAAAGGCAGTCTCCCTTCACAGTCTGGGCCCTCAGCGCTACTCTACGGTTGTATAAAGAGTATACAATCATACTATATATCGATTGGTCCATATTTTGCTTTTCTGCAGGCAGCATGACACTGTCAGAATTTTCTGATGTCATTTGAGTGGCCTCCTGTTTGGAATCCTTGCAATGTACGAAATATGGTCATAATTCATATGTACGATATAAAGACCATCCTTTCCAACAACGGTTCACAGAAAAACAAACTGTAGATTCCTTGACACCCATGGGTGCCATCAGGGCCAGACCACACAAGGGGGACCTATCTGGCATCAATGCCAACTTTCATTTAAATTCTGAAGACATTCACCCTGGAGACACTATTATCAATTTGTGCAGTAGCTGGATGGTACAAGGGCCCTCTAGAATCTATTTCACTAAAACCTAAGCCTAGACTTCTGGTTTAAGCCATGACAAGTCTAGGGCAATTTTTTGGACTTTACACAATAGATAATACAAAAATGAACCTCTTGAAAGGAGGTAAATACCCATGGAAGCTGTATTTGCTAGACTTTTACCAAAGAGCACTTTCTAGACTGTGATGCGGCAAGCTGAGCTCAGGTAAGACATGCTGCACTTGGTGAGCTGAGGGCCAGACATTGGAATCTTGTGGTGCTGAAGCAGGCAGAACGTGCAGGGTGGGGTAGGAGAGAGGAGAGACTCTTAGCGATGACTACAGTTGGTGTGGAGATGATCCTTAAGTCCTCAGGGGAACACCAGGCTTTGAACATGCAAGGCACACGTGCAGGTTTGATGGAGTGGCTGCTGCCTGACTGAAAGCTTGACAGGACTCTCAGCCTTGTTAGAGTGCGGACCTTGCTGAGTATCTCAGAAACTGAGGCAGAACTCTGCCAAGGTCATGTTTGAGGAGTGAGGATCAACCTATAAAAGGCCCACATTCCAGGGCAGACATAAATCTGAAATAGACCCAACAAAGAACCAAACAGATAGGATAAAATAGATTTGGATAGGATAAAATAGTAAGTTAAATGAGTTAAATGATCTGCAACAGGAAAACTCAGCATCCTAGCCGGAGAAAACACTGTCCAGATTCCCTATATGTTGGCTTGTCATCTAGATGTTGAAAGTAAAGGAGAAGGAATTTTAAATGGTTATTATAAATGTGTTGAAGAATTTAAAGAAAAATGTATATAATCATGACTGAATACATAAATCTCAACAATATGCAAATCATTAAAAGAATCAGCTTGACTTAAAGAACTAATCACAATGAATCCCACTTGTG